>JAUMHI010000053.1:3629208-3650503 GCA_032359435.1 Enteromius unitaeniatus | reverse complement strand
GGAGATACCTTCCAAGGGGGAGCAGATGGCGGTGACATCCACCTGGGTGGAGCCGACGGAAGAGACGCCCTACAGGGTAGCGGAGATGACGGAGATACCTTCCAAGGGGGAGCAGATGGCGGTGACATTCACTGGGTGGAGCCGACGGATGAGACAGCCTCAAGGGTAGTACAGACGGCGGAGCCGATGGAAGAGACCTCCTCCAGGGTAGCGGAGGCGACAACGATGTCCTCCGAGGTGGAGTAGATGGCGGCGAAGTCCATCTGGGTGGAGCCGACGGGAGAGACGCCCTCCAGGGTGGTGCGGATGATTGGGATGCCCTCCAGGACAAGACACCTGGACAACACAGCTGGCGGAAGAATGAAACACTAATGACGAGGGCGGAGTTACAAATGGGAGACACGAGGAGACAGAATGTAAACAAATACAAGAATGACACGTGGAACATGATGACAACAAAACACAGGTATGAAGACACCAGACAGAGACATCTACAACCTTACATAATGAATACCTTGACTGAATGTTTATTTGTTAATTAATGTATAAGGTAAATTTTCACACATGAATTCCTATGACTCTTTGATTACTGCATGCTTTAACTCATCATTAGCCCATATTAAAGTAATAATCAATTAACATATTCGATTATTAATGTACAGTTACTGTAAAGTGTCATTGGAAAGGGATATCCTATTTTTTTTCTATGCAAATCTGTTATTTTAAAACCGCAAATCAGATTTGCAACAGTTGAAATGGTTTTCTGGGATGGATTTATGTCTCAAAATTTTGGATGCCATTAAAAATGGGAAGCAACCTCTTATTTACTTAAAGGTGCTGTGTTTATATTTTTATTATACTGTGTGTATATAAGTGTAGGCTAAATAATAATACTTTTTAAAATAGCATTGAAAACCTGTTGCTGCCATAGTAATGGGCTGTTTTGTTAATGTTAAAGTGCTCTTAACTGCTCCCACTCTCTGTGGTGAAGCAGGGACGAAATATTGTTCTTGTAAATACTTTCCAGAATTTTAGCAATAAAAGTATATATCTAAAATACGTGCAGATTACAGGAAAGTGAAACTGTTACTGTATCTCTACAGTGGTCAAAATGGATTTAAACTGTAAATTCTCAGTCAATACCTTCTTATCAACACAGAAGATGTAGATTCAGACAGCAGTTGGTGTTGGTAAAAACACCACGTGGGTGGTGGGAGAAAAACCCTGACAATAAAATCACTGACTAGTCCCCTTAAAACCTGAAAATAGCTAATATTCCCATAAGAAACAATTACCAGGCTTTTGTCAATTGTATTTTTTCTCAGAATTTACCTGATAAAATAACACAAATTAAAGCGGTGAATAGGCATAACTGGTTTAGGATCCTGAATGTAAACATGCACACTGTAAAAATGCACTCAGGGCTCACAGTTTTTAGCTGTTTAAAATCTGAAGACGAGGTTGAATTAACCACCGAATCTTGAACCAGTGCTTTTTTCCACATCATCCAAACCTCTGCTGCAATGGTCCTCTGAGGTTGCTCGGACATCTAGACAAATGATCAAAGGAAACCTACACTGTTAATTGCATACGATAAAATTTGTCATTTAGAAACTTAGACAGAACAAGGCCATTATTTTCATTGATGATATCCATGATTAAAAAGCGCGTGGCTAAATGGCCAGATATCTGTCACTTGCATGGCTGAGAAAAGCATTACTCATTAGCATAATAGAAACCAGCCCGTTTGGAATAAAAAGCCTGAACCTCCGACATATATTATGACCATCAATATGTAACCAACTTGTTTCTGTACGAGCTAGTGACTTGTTCGCTCAAACATGCTTTTATGACAAATGTTACAAATCCCAAAGGAAAATGAGCTCAGTGGATTTAATATTCAGTGGCACAGAGTTCCATTTTTAACTTTGACTACTTGCTCTTTTTAATCCATCATCATCTAATACGCTCACATTGATCTACACCCTATTTCAAATAGCTTCGCTTAGGATCAAGGCAAGAAAGCAAGCCATTCTTCAAACTGTAGAACATTTCACAATGGAAATGTTTACAGCACAGTTTCTGTGAGATGAATGGAGTCTCTAGTGGCTCAAAGCGCTGTTAACTCTTCAAAGATGTGCGTTTTGCTCCTTTGAAGGGATACAACGGCGTCCAACGAAAGGAAATGTACTATCACATTCAAAACAGCTCTCTCAATTTGAGTTAACGAGAACTTATAAATAATATTCCGACCTCACACACACACACACCCTGATTCAGGCTTGGGAAAATCCCTCGCCTTTTGTTTTGGAAAAATGCACGGTAGAAAGGTCAAAAATAAGTCTGGCCAACCAGAGCACTTCATTATTGTGCTCAACGGAAATCAGGCAGACAGACAGTGAGCAAGAGTGAGGCAAGTCATCTATCATGAGGTGCGGGAAAAACCTGGCAGTATTACAAACCGAGCAATTCCATATGATCCCTGTTGCAAACAGATTCTCTTATATCTGTGTGAGGCACAAACACCCGCTGAGGGCCAGAGGTTTGATCCATCGCTCCAGCACACGGAGGCTTACCTCACAGCTCGTGTGTCACATCCAACGAACGGGATTGTGGGTGGAGGGCTAGGAAACGGCCCAAATCAGTGTTTCCATGAGCGCACGGCTTCAGCGTACTGTGAAAGATGTTGTTGCTCACCCTGTGCATCGTTGAGATTGGCTTCCTCCTCGACTGACGAATCGTGTTTGTTTTTCTATAATTCATGACATCTTGTCAAATAAAGAAGGCAAAACTGAGACTCGGAGACAAAAACAAGGATTCGGCTGCGAGGAGAAATTGAAAACAGGAAGGATCAGGAAAGGGTGAGAACATTGCAGGTGCCGTAAACATATTCTTCTGCTGAACACAAAATAAGATATTTTGTTGAATGTTCATGTTGCCCTTTTCCATGCAATTAATGTAAACGGTGAGCAGATGCTGTCAAGATCCAATAGGACACATAAAAGAGACATTAACCCATCACGAAAGATGCTACAGTATATTGTAAGTCTTACAATAGAGTAGGAATAATGTATCTTTGCAGGCCAAAAGCTGAAGGCAGATTACATTTTTTGTTAATTGCCTGAAATAAGGTCTGTCAAGCAAAATATTTTCCTGGTTATTCTACAACATAAAAAAAGATCAATAATACCCACTTGAGCTTTTGCTAACAAGGGGCTACAACTTTTGCTACACAAACTCAGCAAACAGTAAAACTCATCCATTTGTTCTTCTGATTGTACACTTGAAAAGTGTACAAGAAAAAAGCTGACATTTACAGTAAAAAAATGGCAGCTGTGGTTGCCAGAACTTCACCATAAACCATTTTAGGTTTTACAGGGAAGAAGAGGTGGAGTTTAATGTGAACCTTTTCAAAAATACTTATATATGAATGTGCACAATGTCATTCACACAAAAACTAAACACCATCACGGTAACATGAATGGCACTAAAATATGTAATGCAATAAACATTGATTAAACATTAGATAATGCAATCCTAATGTACACCAATAAGGAGAAAAAAAAGTGAGAAGAAGCAGTTTTACAGACTTTACTGTTAAAATGATAATAATGTTATAGCATCATTGTGTGTATAATCACATTCTTGCAAACTATTCAAACTCAAACTTTTACGGAAAATGTTTTTAAATAAAGACCGAAAGAGTTGTTGTTATTGCTTAATGGTGATACTGAAGTCATTTAATCGTGGTAAACAGTAGTTCATTTATAGCCTACATTTGGCTTTTAACTTGCTGTGATATTTATGCATCAAATTTCTAAATTAATTTGTGAGGATTATCATACAAAATGTGCAAAACAGCAATAATTCAAAAGTGAGATTTTACTGTGCTGCCATACAAAAAAACACCACTCCATGCTAATAAAATAAAAATGTAATGTAAGTCCATTATTTATTTTATTTTTTTTAAATAATCAATTACTGTATTGAAAACAGCTGCATTGAAATTATGAAAAAAATACTATTTTCTTCCCCCTTATGGAACATAGAAAGTCATACAGGTTTATTGAGAAAGACATGATGAGTGAATGATAACACAACTTTAATTTCTGGGAAATTACTCCTTTAATAATCATAACATATGAAAAGTCCCTCAGAGAAAGCTTAGATTTCAGACACTTAGTCCAATATGAAATAGATTAAATTATGGCACACAGTACAATACAGGTCTTTATACAGACAAGTGGCATGTTTACTTTTTGCACCCACCCTTCTTGCACCTGCTTTTCATTTCCCTCCCAAAATTCCACATCAGCCTGTTGACAAATAACTTTACAACTGTTTACATTTCATCGTCATTATATAAACAAGGAGGGCTTGAAAAGAGAAGGGCTAGAAAAAAGTTTGCAAAAAGAGTTAGCAATGATGGTAACCCATACCAGAGATGAAAAATGCATCATGCAAGACCAGACAAACATCAATTAATTTCATTGTCTAATTTGCCTAAAACATAATCTAACTATACTAAAACGGTTCATGGGTTCACGATCTCATTCATGCCTGTTGTTTGTATGAATGAGTAGGTGTGGTTGAATGTGGGTAACGAGCTTCAGACTGAGGTCAATCAGGTGATCTCGGAGCGACTGGCGGTGTGGGTGGCGCAGCGGGAAGAGTCAGGTGCTGCACTAATGAGGAGAGCTCGGACACCTGCACTACCACCTCCTGCATCGCATGTCTCATCTCCGTGATCTGTCCGTCCTCGTTCAACAAACTGAAAAGCTGCTTTGTTTTGGCTCCCATTCTCCGGGCCCCTGATCCCACACGCCAGTTTGTGGTGGAGGTCGACGCTTCAGAGGTGGGGGTAAGAGCGGTCTTGTCGCAGCATGCTGCCTCGGACGATAAAATTCACCCCTGCACGTTTTTCTCCCACCGTTTATCTCCTGCTGAATGCAATTACGGCATTGGCAATAGAAGTTGCTGGTCGTCAAGTTAGCGTTGGAAGAGTGGCGTCATTGGTTTAAAGGTTTGGGGGTTCCTTTTATAGTCTGGACCGATTATAAGAATCTTGAATATATTCAATCCGCCAAACGTTTGAACTCCAGGCGGGCTTGCTGTGCATTATTTTTCGGACGTTTCGATTTTTCAATTTCTTATCGCCTGGGTTACGTCTAAAAACCCCTATGCATTATCACGCATTATTGATCATTCGGACACACATGGCGCTAGATTTCGGGACCGCCCTCCCAGGGCAATACGGTTGTTTTAACTGTAGTGGACGGTTCTCAAAGGCAGCCCATGTTATTCCCTTGCCCAAATTACCGTCAGCCAAGGAGAGCGGTCACTGTCATAGATCACGTCTTTCGCATTCATGGCCTCCCGGTAGACATGATTTCTAACAGGGGTCCCCAATTTGTATCCAAATTTTGGAGAGAGTTTTGTCGTTTACTGGGGGCGACTGTTAGTTTGTCTTGAGCGGGCCAACCAAGATCTTGAGAGAGTGTTTGCGATGTTTGGTCACCCAGAATCCCACTTCCTGGTTTCAGCAACTTTCATGGGGTGAGTACGCACATAACTCTTTGCCAGTGTCGTCTGGCCTGTCGCCGTTCCAATGTAGATTAGGTTATCAGCCACCTCTTTTTCCCAGTTTGGAATCCGAAGTCGTAGTCCCCTCTGCCCACACCTTTGTCCAGAGGTGTCATCGTAACTGGACGAGAGCCCGTGAGACCAAGGATAAAGCTGATCGCCATCGGTCTATGCCTCCCATGTACGTCGTTGGTCAAAAAGTGTGGCTTTCTACCTCTAACATTCCTCTCTGATCCGTTTGTAATAAACTGGCTCCCAAATGTATTGGCCTTTTCCCTGTCACCAAAATTCTTAGTCCGGTGGCAGTCTCAAACTCCCTCCTGCATACAGGAGAATTAATCCGGGGTTTCATGTGCCTGAAATTAAACCCGTTTTTCATTCTCATATTAACCCGCCTGCCCCGGTTCCCCCACCGCCGTGTCTCGTAGACGGGGAGACCACTTATTCGGTCAATTGTATTCTAGATTTGAGACGGAGGGGACGCAGATTCCAGTACTTGGTGGACTGGGAAGGTTACGGTCCAGAGGAGAGAAGTTGGGTACCTGCCATGGACATATTGGATCACACCCTTACTGATGATTACAATCAACGGGTGAGGCAGGCTGGGAGTGCCAAGACGCGCTCTTAGGGTGAGGGATACTGTCACAGTTCATGGCTTCACGATCTCATTCATGCCTGTTGTGTCTATGAATGAGTAGGTGTGGTTAACAAGCTAAACAGTTCTATCTCAGTTCCTGCGCTACCCTCCTATGTTTCTGCCTGCTTCATGCGGATTTGACTTCACTGATTTGGGATTGAATTGACTATTGTCAATAAATTGTTGATCGCATCTGCAACTGTTTCCTCTGTTATTTCACCCGTCACACTTACAGTATTTTCTAGGTCTGCTCAGTTTTTGGGGTGAAAAAAAAATAAAACAATTCTGATTGTGAAAAGTGTGATTGCAAATTAAAATCTGATTTAAAAAAAAGCTTATTTGTAACTGTGCTTGTTTGTAGGTCTTCATAATTGGGATTTTTTTATTTATATTTCAATATGTAATTTGAATATCTGCTTGTTAACATAAACTATATATATATATATGTAGTATATATTTATTTTTATTTTTTCTTAATTTTTCTAAATATTATTTATTTATTATTATTTTGTCAAATATTATTTAACATCACAAGATCAACATAAATAAATTTGTTTACACTACTGCAGTCAAACAATTAATTAATTAACAATTAATAAATAATTAATTAAAAATAAACAATTAATATATATCAAATATATATTTAAATTATAAAAATATAAATAGACACGTAAATACATGTAAATATTTTAAAAATATATATTTTATGTTTTTGTATTTATACACATAGATTCATTGAACTTGACAGCACTAGTAAAAAAAACATTTAAACTAAATTAAACTAAACTAAACTAAATTAAACTAAATTTAAGGTAATATCAGGTAGTTTTCTTTTTTCTTTTTTTTTCCCCAACCCTAAGTATGTGCAATAAAAGCCCTAATAGTGATGCATGCATGCATTTTCAAACACCTCTAAACTAAATCAATGAAACATTTTTTTCATTCATTACTGAAAAAGCACAATGCAGCAAAACCAAAACTAGTTGGCAGCTAGAACACAGTCTACAAAATGAGTATTTACACAGCAGTATGAGTAGCTAAGCCAATATTCGGTTAAAAAAACTAGTTAACATTGCTGCATTCTTTCAGACAGATGAGGCGAGGTTTCCTGAGGTTTTGCCGTTACCTGATCGGAGCTCTCAGCGTGAAGGAAACAACTAAGGAAAAAGGGCTGAATCCCATCATTGTGCAGGATCACGGAATACCCAATGGCTCAGACACCAAAATGCAGCAGTCATGATGGACAGGAACGCAATGTTGTTATTAAAAACACACGTAATTTTAGCAGACTGGTATCACTCAACCAAAGACATGCTCTTGGGGTGTGGGATGCTGAGTTGGCAGAAATATGTTCCTCACAGTCAAAATACTCCTTTAAAAGTAGTCCCTTTTATACCATTTTAAAGATTTTTTTCAATGGTTTGTTGTTGTGAGATAATTTCTGAGGTCATTTTCCATGAATTCATTTGTGTCTCTGGGTGCAGGCTGAATTTCACATTCTTTCATAGTGTGTTTAGATAAAGTATTTGTTTTCAGCACAAGTATGTTGATGTGAGCAGAAAAATACACTCTTATCTGTTGATCACATTTACAAGGTTCCTTAGGAGACACATAGTGTTATTTCACAGAAGAGCTATTATATCCTTAATTTGTCATGTCTCCTAATACAGACGCAAAACAGGGCCTGTCCAATAATCTACACTTTGGCGATGAGTAGAAGTTTACAGCAAGTGCAAAACAACCGATGAAAGGAAAAAAAACCCAATGTCTGAATCAGAAGAGATATGTGCAAAACAGACCAAAATAATAAACAAATAAGCTTAGTATTACTTGTGGATTATTGTGATAATGTTTTTCCATCACTTTTTCAGTTGTTTGGACTCTCATTCTAAAGGCACCCATTCACTGCGAAGGGTCCATTGGTGATTTTTTTTTTCTGATGAAGGGACAACCTCAACTACATCTTGGATGACCTGGGGGTTAGTATATTTTCAGTAAATAAAAAATTTGGGGGTGAACTATTCGTTCCATATGTTACATGCATTTTCTGAAAATAGTTGCAAATTATATCCTACACATTTTTTCTTTTGGTGCATGAAGGCACGGACGCATGCAAGCAAAGTCAATGAGGATGCAAATCCACATTTAGGGTGTTGTGTGAGAAATGGCCCTCATTAACACACTATTCGTGATTGGTAGGTTATTGTGTTCGAAAATCAGGAATTTGCATCATCAGCCGCGACCCAAATTTGTGGATACAGTGCAGCCAGCTGTATCTTCCAGAACAGGCACCTTCCAAGCTCTCTTTACTGGGTCTGATTATTTTCCCACACCTTACAGGTTAAAACAAATGGAACTTTGACATGGACTGTATTTCTTACCAATCTCGACTTGCCTGCGAGCGTGTTTATTTTGAAGGCCAGCATGCTCTGATTCAGGTGCCGAATCTCATTCCTGCCCAGAGCTGTCTGGCTTCTCCAGCCTATATTTATTCACAGCCTGCCAATTAGGTCGGCAAGTGTTCGCCCCAAAGACTGTTCTACCCCACTGAATCCAAATACGCCAAGTGTGCTTGTTTTGGCGTGGCCATAAAAGCACAGGAGACCTGTTTTGAGTATCCTTCAGGAAAAGCTGTTGTGTCACAAGTCACCGACTAGGCTCTTGAAGCAAATGTGATTTATCACACACTTCACACTTTTTAACGGGCTTCCTGTACACTTTTGCAGAGATCAGTTTGAATGTTATTATTTTTGCATTTTATGATGCAGATTTTTAGGAATTTTAGCATTGGCAAGTAAAGTAAGCAAAGTATCACACATTTTTGGATTTTACAATAAATTGTAATATTTAATATAGTAATAATTCAGCATCAAGGTACACTACTGTTCAAAAGTACTGTTCTGCAGTATAAATTGTAAATGTTTTTGAAAATATCACCAATGATGCATTTATTTGACCAAAAATACAGTAAAATGTACCTTTCTCCGTCAAAGGAAAAACGTAATTTTCGGGAGCCATCACTACTTTAGTTTCACAAGAGAATTGAGAATAAGAATTAATAATCTGAAAAAAAACTGAATAACGGTTAGAAAAACCTAATATTTTAATCATTTCTCTTTCTATTCTTTCTATTAACCATCTTAATGGTCAAAAACCAGCTACAATATGAGTAATTTACTGTAATACAAGTCAGTTTTCTCAAAAAAGTTGTGGTCTAATTTAAAAGAGAAACATGCTTTAAATTTTAAGCAAATATCTTGGTGGATTATAATGTGAGAGGACAACAGAGGATGGACTTTTTCAATGGAGGACGAGTTATTATGGATTATGGTTAAAGTTGTAACACCTTGATAATGCATTTGATTCTTAAAAACATGCATCTTTTCAGTTCAGAAGGTGTTATTTGATTGACTGAGTGGTGGGGATTACGATTACTTGTGGATTGTTATGATGTTTTTATCAGCTCTTTTGACTCTCATTCTGACGGCACCCATTCACTGCAGAGAATCTATTGCTGAGCAAGTGCTGCAATGCTAAACTGCTCCAATCTATTCAGAAAAAAAAAAAACTAACAAAAAAAACCTCATTTACATCTTCAATGGCCTCAGTTTAAATGTTCTTTTGTTGGTAAATGTCACTTTCCTTTAAATGTGTCACAATATAGTGTCATTGCACTGAATTCACCCAGCTTTAACATTCATTAAAGGGACACTCCACTTTATTTTCAAAAAATATTTTAGTTTTACCCTTTTTGAATCCATTCTTTAAATTGTCTCCTTTTGTGTTCTGAAGAAAAAAAGATCAATTCGCAGTTTGGATGCAGTGTGAATGTTCGCAGTTTCGCAAGTTTGGAATGACAGAATTCTTATTTTTGCATGAACTCTCCCTTTAAATGAATGCTGTTAGGCACAATGCACAGCAGAGTGACAATATTCACAATACATGGTGTGTGTCTCATACATTATGCGTTATAAAAGACTTACTACATTGTTAATCACAAGCCATTTTCATTGAAAACTGAATTAGGACCCTGTGTTTTTGTAAAAGTAGTTTTCTAAATATGCTTCATTTGTATTTGACCTAGAAAGTGCTGTCATTTCCTCTCAAGGTTGGAATGCTAAACTGTAACAGGCATGATATTTGCAATTACACAAATGAGAAAATCAAGTGAGCCTCTTTATGTTGCCGAACACATCATTTTGGTTCAAATTCGGCTGGGCAATACGTACTGGGCATACAACTCTAGTTATGGAAGTCTCGTATTTATCCTATTACCGCAATGGTAGTAGTTTGAGGCTTGAGAACCGCAAAGCTGTTGCACCACTGTATTGTGTAGCACTAATTGCAGTATGTCCTTCAGCAGACATAATTACACATGCAACATGATGCTAACCTATTTTGGACCACTGTATGTGGCTGCCAGAGCAATGTGGTTTTCCTTACCTTTTCAAAGAAGTCCTCACCTCCGTTGACTCGCCCCTCCGTGGCAGCTGCGGAGAAGAATGGGACATTTCAGAAAAAGCGTAACATCAGGAATCAATTATGCTGGCATATTAACAAAATCAGCAATTCATATCAACACATTCTTCCACATGGCCTTGGGTGGAAAAATGTCTGTGCAATTTAGGCAGGGTGCGGGTCATTTTCCTGTCCATTTGAAGCAAGTCGTCTCTGTAGAAAAATCAATAATTGCTACTTTCTACAGGTTTTTGCAGTATTGTAATACATTTTGTCATACTACATTTAGAAGGTTTAAATGAAGTGTATCTTTTTAATGTATAGTGAGTGGTGCAGAATGTAAAGCTGTGGGGTCGTTTAAACCCCATCTAGGGGTTTCTATAGTTTTTGTTGATCAAGCTTTCCATTTTGTCTGCTAAAGACAGACAACCATTATTTACTTAAAGTAACCCCTGAGATTGTAAGTTATTATTTCAATAATTTTAATGTCATATTTGCATGTTCATGGTTTGCCAATGGTCATGCAAGTAATCTTTAAAAATTATAATAAAATATTTTATAATTACACTTAAAGCTATAAAATAAAAAGACAAACTACAACTGTCTTATAAATAAATACTTTATCTAATATAATACTTTTATTTTTATACATACATTTTTATGAATTATTTACTTTTATATTCTTCCCTATCAAACATTCAAATCTTTAAGCCTTACATTTGCCAAAATACAGACTATATATTTAATTAAATCACAGCCTTTAGTTTGTAGATTTTATTTTTATTACATTAATTGTGCAAACAGATTTATTTAAATTGTATATTCAATTTAATCATTAGCTTTTCATCAACTAAAGCATTTTGTAGATCATGGGACCACCACCAGCAAGCTAAATTCACGGTTTTGTATAAAAGCTTCTGCTAAATGTGAAAATGTGAATGTAACCCACATGAGACAAGAAAAAACTGACATGCTTATTTGCTTTTCCAAGAACATATGATTTAAATTAATCAATAAAATACAAAACCATGACTTGTTCAGCAAATTTGGATGTTGTTTAAAGACTTCAAAACCACAAAATGCAGCTGCTGATAGACATCTGCAACTTTTTTAGTTCAGATTTCTCCAGATAAGGAACATGACCTACATTAAGAGATGCAGGCATATTCTTGTTGAGCCAAGCTTTAAATGTGTGTCTGCTGTAATCCAGGCAAATGTGATGTGTTTATTTATATCCAATGAATTACAGGGAGGGCTTTTTGCAGAGCAGATTGCCTAAAAATTGCTTTAACCACAGGCACCGGCTAAACCAGTCCTGCTTTACCGCTAAGACGTGCTATCCAGTGGAGGAACCTAAGGAAGTCTGAACAACAACCCAAACTTTACAAGTTAACTGCGTTCAGAGAGAAAAGAGAATTAGTCATATTCCTGTGATCAGCCAAGAAACAAACCCAAACAGGATCTAATGGATTCATGAGACTGCTGAAAGACCTCAAGAAACCTTTCATAAACACCATAACCTTCTAAAAAATATATGAACAGAATTTGACCATTTAACTTCATGTTGCTCAAAACATTTGATGTGTGGCCACCATGTACCAATGACAAGGGTGGTCTGGACACCCACAGTTTGTTCTCTCATTGTTTGATATTGCAGACAAAACTGGAAAATCCAATCCAATCAGATTGCTCAACCGATACACAAGTTTTCACAGTCCTAGATCAAACAGTAGAGCATTGTGCTAACAACAATAAAGTTATGAGTTAGTTCACAGGTATTTAAACCATAATCATGTTTAAAATAGAGATACACCAACATTTTCGCAACAGATAAATAAAACGGCAAACGCACACAGACGTTAGGTTTCTGTGAATCATTCCACAGACTTCTATTACTCTTATACTGACCCTAAACCTACATCTTACAAAAAAACTGTTTGCAGTGTTACACTTTCAGATAAACAACATTTACAATTTCTTATAGTTGTTTTTTCCCTCGTAGCCACCACACACCAGGCCTCAAAATGTCTTCACGAGTTTGCGCTTCCTCATAGTATAAAGAATAAATAGCAAATTTGGCGTGCAGTCCAGGAACCACCCTAGTGGTTTGAACCCTAGAGTTCGGCATCCGGCTCGGTCTCCGTCTGCCCCCCGGAGAAAGGCGTGAAGCAGGGTAGTGGGTGGAGAAGGGGTGGAGGAGGGATGCACGAAAGACAAGATGCAGAAGTGAAGGAAACATTATTTGTAGTAGGGAGGAAGGATTTTATTGGGTCTGTGTAACGAGGGGATTGATTAGATAATGCGATGCCAGCTGTGATCAATTCGTCCAGCGCTCCTCCCGAAACTTGGTTATTTGCAAAACATTCACATGTTTTACTACCCTTGTGTGGACACTTGGTCTCCACAATGTTGCATACGCACACATACATGACAAAATCACAATACACAAACCTAACGACCAATAACATTTATTTTCAGCTTTGGGGTTGGCTAAATAAAATCTTTAATTTCAGTTTCTGATTTGAAATTCATTTCAGAGCATCGCTAGTTACTGGGATGATTTCTTGAGTGATTCTTGCTAACTAATCAATGGTTTTGCCAAAGTTTCCCAGGTTTTTGGTATTGAATCTTTAAAGACAGATGGTCAGGTCTTGGCCAAAGCTGTGGAAAAGTCTTACTGAAAGTTTTAGACTCCACCAACCTTCATAAAATGGAGAAGGTCAGCTGAAACTTTCAAAACATCTTCTTTTGTGTTCTAAAGATTACTAAAATAAAGGTTCCTTATAAAGGTTGAAAAAAAAAAGAAAAGATTCCTTAGATGAATATTCTTTAATGATTAATTACTAAATTAAAGGCATTGAATGGTTCTTCTAAGGCTTCACTGTAGTAAAGAACTCTTTTTGGAACCTATTTTTAAAAGTGAATCAAGAAACTCACACAAGTTTTGTACGACAAGAGAGTGAGTAATAATAACAGAAGTTTACTTTTGAATTTATGAACTACGCCTTTAACATATTTCATCTTCACAATGTTTTTGTAACGTTTAATAGGATAGAATCATTAGAAGATGTACGCCTGTGACTGCACATCAGCTTAATTCTACTGCGCCAAGGTACTAGTAATAAATGAAAAACATTGGTGTAATTTATTCTATAGCTGTCATTGCCATTTTATAAAAGCATAAGCCACACAAGGCAGTGAGTTATTGTGATTTTACCACACATAAGTGGGTTTCAGGCACTCTTTTGGATTATTGTAGTTCGCCCACAGAAAGGTACATTTAACATATTTTTCATCATAACTACACTTGGGAGGTCAGGCAACTGCTCTTCACTGTTCTTCACGCCAACTTCTGTATAATTGCTTCAAAAGACAGATATATTTTTTGTAGTTGACATGATTTTTACTTGGCACTTCGTGTCTTACTGCTTAGTGTAGCGTGCCAACATAAGCCACAGCCTTATGGAACATAAGAATAAATCAACAAAATGCTCAGCTCCACAGATAAATGTCAAAGCAGATAAATTCACATACAGTGAATATAAAAACATATCTATGAATTGCTGGCACAGGCAAAACATTCATTCTTTACCAAGATGGGAACGCTTCCTCAAAGTAGATTAGTGACCCAAATGTCGTCTTTGTGACTAGATTTCTTCCCTTTAGAGCAAAGTGCAAAGTTAAAGAACACAGCGCTGCCAACATCCTCTCATGCAAGGTTAGCGGTTAACCTCACTGTAAGCAAAGACGGCCACCAGGTTACCGAGTCTGGAGAGGCTACACCGGTATAAGAGGAGGCTTTTATAAATGGGTTTTGTGTTTTATAGGGAACATAATCTTCATGTAATATCTCACACCATTAGGGGAAAGCTAAACAGCCCTCTTCTCAGTTCATTTCCTCCACTTACATTAGGGTGTATTTATTATAATACCTGGCAATGCATCTAGAAACTGAATAATTCTAGTTTATAAATGTGTATATATCAGGGTTTCTCAAATCTTACAGAGGTCCAATGAATTGAGTTTATAATATATATATATGTATATGTACATGTACATGTATATATATATATATATATATATATAAAGAAAATAGAACTAAATCCTAAAAATGAACCCTTCTGTGAGGGTTATGTTATATAAAATATTGCGATTTAGCACATAAAATGTGTATATTTGTATGTGTGTGTGTGTGTAAACCAAATATAAATATTGTTGTTGCTATTTAATAATTCTTTACTTGATCTGGGATCATTTCAGTTGTATTGTTGCCTATGGATAGTCTGACTGCTCTCTGATCTCATCAAAAAATATCATAATTTGTGTTCTAAGTCTTACAAGTTTGAAACGACATGAGGATTTAAATTTTTGGGTGAACTAACCCTTTAACCCTCTAAATGTAACAATAGGGCAAATGCACAGCTACATATCTAATACAGTTAGATTAGATATTCTTTACAGTGAGTGAAGAAAAAAAATTATAAAATAAAATAAATAAATAATATATAATTATATAATGACTGTAAATAATAAGATTAACTAATTCACTGTCCAAAGCAATGTTATTGGCACATATTTTATCCAGAAGCAACTATTAAAATGCCTTAATGATGGATTTGTTAGTTTTCTCTTCACAAGACACTAATTGATGGACTGGAGATTGCTTGTGGTTTACAGTGGTGTTTTTATCAGTTGTTTGGACTCTTATTCTGAGGGCACCCACTCACTGCAGAGGATCCATCAGTGAGCAAGTGATGTTCTGTTCTGATGAACAAATAAACTTATCTAGATATTAAATGGCCATTAAAAGGATGAGCAATAGATAGAGACAATAAACATGTGACTTTTACAACTCTACACTATTAACCATGCTAATTTATCAGTCAATTTTCAGGAGTTCTCATTAATTAAAATGTTTGTCAATACATGACAACACTAGCTATATGATGTCTCCTTGCTTAGGTTCTGTCTATGGATTCATAAATATTTTGGTTTATAATCCTGCTCTGTTACAGCTGTTAACATATACATATATTATTAGCATTTCTGATCTTACTTAAAGCGATAGTTCACCAAAAATTTGAATGTTTTTTTACGAATGCGTGCATGTTATTTCACGTCTTCCGAAGTGTGATGGCTATCACCCATTAAAACCAATTCAAAGGAAAATTTTTATTATTACCTCTGATTAGATTTGTCTGAAAGAAGAAAGTCACATAAAATAGATGCTTCAAAGATGCATTTTTGAGTGAACTATCCCTTTAAGGCAGTGGAATCTTAATGGTCAAAGTTCTGGCCTGCAAAAACAAGGGATATACATTCAATTACAGGTGGGAGTTACCAGTGAACTGAGAATTAATGAGATCTCATTCAGTTCTTTAGGAATTCTGGCACTTGACACATGGTTGCTTCAGAGGGACTCTATCTTTTATTTGTGCACTTTAAATTGCTTATGATGGAAAACGTATCTATTAAATATGTCATTACGCTGGTTCAATGGACCTCTGTGGGAACAACGGCCCGCTGCTGCCTGGAAACCACCAAACAATCGCACAGATGTGGGATGCTGCCTGGTCCAAGGCTCCAACTGGATTTGCTGACCTCATAAACGTTGGCTACGATATCATGATCTTTTAAACTGATGTCATGGAAATGTTGCATAATGCAAACAGCGGAATACTGATGGTCCGATGGTTTCTGCATTCATAAACAGTGGCAAGTTAAGTGTATCACAGATTACAAACATTTTAAAGCCTCTAGAGACCATATTACATTAACAACCCTGAGCACAAAGGGTTTGTGACATTTAATGACGTACATTGATGTAATTTGCTACATTAGCACTTCATACCTGAAATTTTGCTGAGTTAGATGTGTTCCTAGTTCAACATATTTTGTTGAACCAGGAACAATATTTTAATCCAAATTTTAGTTTTGACCATATCTCTACACCTAAACCTAAGCTTACCCATGAGAAATCCCTAAAATCAGAGAAATTGATAGATGAACGACACTGATGTACAGGCACCATACACTGATTGTAAGCCTAAATTTCACAAAAACTATAAACAGGTTCTTCAGTCCTGATTGGTTACTCACAACGTTGTTCCAGGGTCAAAACGGATGCTGATCCAGGAACATGTCGCACTCAACAAAATCAGGTTCTGCGGCAATGCACAGATGTTTAAACAATAAACCTATGCTTATCCCTACAAATGCAAGAGGAAAAAATATATAATACTAATAATAAAACACACATGCACGCATACATTTTTTGATTACGAAGGTAAGGTTTTTTTGTTTTAAAATATAATATTGTACTTGATACAATTTTCTCTACCAAATAAAAGTCAGTGTGGTGTAACCAACATAACGGAAGACAAGACAACTTTCAAATATTTTTGAAATAACTGTTAGAAAATAACTGCAAACAAGTATTTACCTAAAAACAAACATGTTATGACATTCAGTCAAGGTACAAGGAAAATACTATTCATAACTTGGTTACACCACTTGACATTTTTAGAGTAACTTATTATGTTAATCAGTAAATTTCAGATTTGTTCTGCTCGTGTTGCATGAGAACAATGCTTAAAATTAAACCTATTATTAAAATTGGAATAAACATTTCTGCAAAAAAAGTATAGAACCAACATGAACGTCATGAACTTGGCCAGCACACATAGTTTTACAAGATGTTTCCTTTCATCAACTCGGATATCCTTGTCTCTGACCCGTAAAGAGAGTTAACGGAAACCATTAAAAAATGATAAACAAAGCTTGTAGTTTGTCTGCAGATTGTAGCGCATCGTTCACATGTTCCAACTGAGTGTGAGTCAATCTGAAAGAATGCACGCTTTCTCCAGATTAACTGTGGATGGAGGGTACATACCAACACATGCACTATCCACCGAAAGCTGCACTCTACAGTGTATTGAGAAACCATTATCGGCAGCTGCCTTTCTTGGCTCTGTTTACTGGGATAAATGATCAATTTAAGAGTCTCAAATTTAAAACCAGACTTAGAGATTATCTGCTTTGGGGTCATATAATAAATCATTTTAAGTGTAAATGCACCTAAAACGGAACGTTTGCAATTAATGTATTTTCTAAATGCACAGCTGCTTTGCTGCGCATAACATCATAAAAAACACAATATATTCACCCACGTTCTCTTTTCTATCATGCGCTATGCATATTGTGATGATATGGGATGAACACTAATGCATCAAGGTTTGAAGGAATCAAGTGAGTGCGAACCCAGGCAATGCTTTGGGGGGGTAAAAGTTTTCACAAGAAACTTCTTTCCAATGACATACTGTATGCAGGATAATCATTTGCCTACATAAAATCTGGCCCTTTTGTATAATTGACTGCAAACTTGCGTTAAAATCCGCCACCATTCAATCAATAACTAGCTTATTAAATAGTGTAGCCAGGTTCAGAATGGGAACCTCGTTCGCCTTAAAACGGCCCAGGCCTGCTCAAGAGGCCCTAAGAATGACAACCACTCACATTTCATTTTTGTGCCATGTCATATTTAACAGACTTTTTTATTAACCGTTCCAACCTGGTGGAATGATCTGCCCAACTCAATCTGAGCAGCTGAGTTCTAAGCCATCTTCAAGAAAAAGCTAAAACACATCTCTTCCATGTTGATTTGACCCTTTAAAGGGTTAGTTCACCCAAAAATGAAAATTCTGTCATTAATTACTTACGTTGAGTTTGTTACGTTTTGTCATTTTAAACCTGTAAGAACATGCACAAGCCATTTTTGATGATATCAGAGAGTAAAACAAAAATAGCATAATTTAACTCATTGTTCTCCCGTGACTTACTCTCTGCATATGACAAAGTAAGTGTACGCCTTCCTCTCAGCATAAACATCTGCAGATTATGTACACGCGCATACTTTCACCCGGATGTAAACAAGGCTGATTACGTCAAATACGTTAAAGCTTGCGTATGCGTTGCATTGTGATACTCTCTAAAATGGTGGAAGACGTAAGTCATGGTAGGAGTTAAATGATGCTGTTTTTGTTTTCTTTGAGAGAAAAAAAGTATTCTCATAGCGCGGCACAAAACTGATTTACCAGTTTTTTTACTACGTTTCTGGATCTGAATCATTTCAGTCATATTGCTATCTTTGGAGGGTCAGATAGCGCTCTGATTTCATCTTATGGGTTTGGAAACCCGTCATAACAGAATTTCTTTTTTGGGTAAACTACCCTTTAACTCTAGTACTGTTTTATCTGTTTTCTTTTTTTTTTTTTACTGACCTGCTACCAGCTGCAAATTTTTTCTCTTATTGTTAGTTTTTCTTTAAAAACTTTCTATTCTATGTACTTGTTTTCTGTTACAGTCGTGCTGGAAATGAGAACGCTGGAATCGCGGAGCCTAGAAACGATAGTCTTTTAATTATTGAACTAATGTAAGGAATACATGATGGAACACTGACCGTCAGACATACAAGACAATATTAAGGACCGACAAGGGAGACTGGCACAAACGGGGTAAAGATACACAAGGACATAATGGGAGAATTGAAAACACCTGGGGAACACAACTAGAGACTAATTACCTAATAACTTAAAATCGAGGACAGGAACACCAAATATGGGCAAAGGCGGACACATGGGGAAAAACCCAGAACAAAACACACAGAATACGTAACATTTTCTTAAACAAACATACAAAATAAAGAACCTTGCTAAGTATATTGTATTAGTCTAACTGAGACTTGTCATAGTACTTGCTCTTTTGTTGGTTTTGATTGCTTTTATTTGTAAGTCGCTTTGAATAAAAGTGACTTTTAAATGATTAAAACGTAAATGTAAATGACCAATAAATTATGTGACATCATTAACCAGAAATGATCTCTAAATGGCTGAACCTTTCGGTGTAGTGTTTTTAAACTCGGAGAGGGTATAATATGCAGTCAGTGTTTTTGTGGATGTTTTCATTTATATGTCAAATGTCCACATTCATGCAGTGCTCTTTGCTCAGAGAGATACATTACATTATTCGACTACACAGCACGTTAGGTTAAACATCTTAGTTACTGCGTTCTAAACTCGCCTGTGCTCATATTAGTAAACTTCATTCACATCATTCCGGCAATTTACTGGTAATGTTACAACTTTTCAAATTGTCTGAACAAATTTACTGGTATTTTTGAAAAGGTCCTGTTCACACATGATCTCTTAACAAGTGGTGCTCGCTGCAGAGCCAAATGGGTGGAGCTAGAGCTCCAGCTCCCCCTCCCTAGATCTAGTGGGCGGGTCTTGAAGCACCACCAACTGCTGGCTGTTAATGTTATTGCGAGTTCAACCTTAAAGGAGTCATACAAGGCAAATTTTCCGCAAGCTAAATTTCTCAAAGATAGTGAAAAAAACACTCATTTTCCCCTGTCAAAAACAGCTCTTTAGAAATCACTCTGTTCTGTGTACTTCTCCTTTAAATCTTCACGAGCTCCGCTGACCCCGGCCCTCTTTTCCGAGACACTCTCGGAGGATCTTTTTTTAGCCGTATTTATAGTGAAACTTCCTAATTAGCTCATTATCAGGAAAGGCGATTTGCAAAGATTCATTGAAAGACATTATACTCACTGCTTCTGTAGGTGAGGCTGGATCATGAATGATTTGCGAGAATATAAACGCATTTCTGTTGATCAAGGGAGCGTTTCCCTTTCAGAACCAAGCGTAACAATAATCTTCCGCATCTTCAGTCACTCAGATGTTGGGGGTAAATGACTACTGCTATGTTCATTAATACATTCAACAACAAAACACCTTAATCTCTTAATGTCTGATGACGGCTCACTCAGGGCGGGTCTGAGGTAAGACACCAGTTCAGTCTGTGTGACACGCTGCTGTCAATCAAATATTGTGGGAGTGGCCTCTGTCGGTGTGACGCCAAAACGACATGCATTTGAGAATGGCTTGATTTCAGGCAACACGTTCTCACTCCCAACTCGTCAACATTTTGACGCTTGGTCAAGACTTTTTTTCGTTGACGATCAAGGTTTTTTATTTTATCATCATAATTAAAAGATATATTGGGTAAAAACATTAGCATAGTGTGATTTTTCAATGTAAACAGTTAAAACAGTTATTTTAAACAGTTAGTTTTCTCTTAATTTAATAAGAATAAGTTGCTCCTTCTGAAACAACACATTCTCATAACTGATATTATTTACACATTTATGAGCATGTAACACAAACCCTGCTACTAAACCTTCCATCTGTGAATAAAACACAAGATATAGCAGGCAGATACAACCACCGTCATTATTTATTTGAAAGACATTAATATTCCAAGTCTTTTGATTCAAGCCGATTGATTTGTGAGAGGAATAGACGTGATCGCTGTCTCCATCTTCCGTGTACTTCCTGTCTGTGGGATCATTTTTAGTCATTAAAACCTTGTGTTTTACTCTCTTCTTCACATAAAGATATGTGATTTGTAAGATTTGTATGGCTTCAGAAGACTTGGAATGTGACACGACTTGTTTGTAATGTATTTATACTGCTTGTTTGTAATGTATGTATACTGCTTGTTTATGATTAGTTTGTGCAATAAATACCTGTGACTGCATTTGCCTGTGAGTGTTTTGTA
>JAUMHI010000053.1:3604066-3629108 GCA_032359435.1 Enteromius unitaeniatus | reverse complement strand
TTAAGCCAAACAACTGAAAACAACGGAGGACCCCTCACGTTGAAATGTGACTACAAAGGTGTACCTTGATTGTCAAAGAAGCGACGAATAATGGTCTTGACCAAGCGTCAAAATGTTGACGAGTTGGGAGTGAGAATGTGTTGTTTCAGAAGGAGCAACTTATTCTTATTAAATTAAAAGAAAACTACTTGTGGATCTGGCTTATTTTTCTCTAATAATAATTAGATAAATAATAATAACAATGTTTAATAATAATAATTATAATAATAGGCTAAATAATACAATTCTACTAGGTTACTCTCTACTATCTTGCAGGCTGATTGTCATGTAAAGAGTATTTATATACTTGTTTTTAATATTTACAATGATTCAAATTAAGTAATGTAGAAAAAATATAACAACAAAAAAACTGAAGTGTGATTCAGACATTCAGAAATTCAGACTTTCCAAAGGTTTCACAACACTAAAGATTAAACGAACAATATTTTTTTGTTTTGTTTTAAATGCTAGGAAGGAATTACTATCTGTATGTTTGAAAGGGACTGTTGTCACAGTTTTAAACATGTCGACTTTCTTCTTCTATGAGGGAGTATGGTAATGGCATCTTTGTTTTGAGGCGTTAACACTAAAAAGAGCGATACACACAGGAACCCTGTATAATTCTACCAATCAGATGATGACTTTGAAACTCCTGAAGTGTTTCCAATTATATGTGTCATATGCTTTAGACGTGCAGCCAGCAGTCTGTGGTTGTAACGTCTGAGACTGAGATTAACTGATGGATACATTTTCTTCTGTACGACAACTAAACATCAAAATATAGATCGGTCAGTACTTCTGTTACACTGCAACTTTAATGCTTTAATGTTAAGTGGCATTATCATTACTTTCAAAACCTTTTTTATAAGAATTTTAGCTTATTGAGTTTTTTCCTACATTTGATCAAACAATGACCCACATGTTTTTACTATGATGCTAAATAAATTGAATTCAAATTTGAAAAGAAGCTCAAATAATGAAAACTATATTTGAATATAAAAATGTAAAATATCTCTTACTGCATGTCTAAACATAAACATACTGGATGTTTAATCAACCAAAAAAAGAAAAGGTGCCATGTCATTGACCCTGCAGGCAGTTTAAATGCTGCTTTAAGTCAATATCTGGCAAGCCACAGTCAGTAGGCATGCAGAAATTCTAGAATCCTGGGAAATAATCAATCCTATAACACTGTGTGGATTTTGAAGTGCAAAAGGTGTATTAAAATTAAAACGCCAACAATATTACTCATTCTGCCGGGAAACTCTTGGGTGGATTCTACAAGATTGTTGTAAATGAACTGAGAGGTTCACCTAAGCACAAACTACCAAATGTAATTACTGATTATTTTTGCATATAATGCCAATGTCAATGCATAAAAGAACATGTTTTGTCTATTCAATATACCAGGCATGCCTATAAACAAAACCTGTCAATCCAACATGTACCACATTTACAGGTTTGATTGCTTTGAAAAACAACCATTGGGTTTTTCGACTCAGATGAGTTGAGTTAGTAGCTGTAGTGTAATGGCTCGTTCTTTTCCTTGTCATAACAAAGTCTCTAGTCCGCGCCAGCATTTTTTAAAAACAGAGACTCTCCAACAGCTGCAGTGAATTATGCGCTGTGAGTACTGGGACTCTTCCGCCCACCGCCTCTCAAGGGTCTCTCAGACCCGAACAACACAATCCAGGGTTTCCTGAATGGTCCCAATATACTTGATTCTACCACCTTTTACAGTCTGATTTCCATTCTTTCCTACATTTATTGGCCTTTTGCATTGTATTAGCTTTGCTACGTGCCAGCTGAGTTGCTTAAACATGCTTAAAACGCCAGAGTGCTTGTGAACTCAAGATCGGGGCCACACGCAAGTCACTTCAGCTGTAGTTATTGGGGAAAATGCCACGTTTGCCCTCTGAAAGCTAAAGAGAACAGTGTTTCCCTAGGCCTCCATCCAGAGGACAGTTAGCCCCAAGCACATTCCTCACCGGACTCACTTCCTGTCTCTATACTTTCATCTAACAGACAACAAAAAGATGAACTTTTTAACCAGGCCTCGGCCAAGCACGCGCACAAACATACCCAGAGCACAGTTAGCCAAAGTACACTTAACACACAAGCAGTTTCAGAATGTACTCTTTGCATTCCCATAAATAGTAGGCCATTTTAAAGTCTCGGTTTACTAGGAATTAAGCAAACAGGGATTCATAGTAAATAAATGATCATCCTAGTAAACAGAAGTCTTTAAAAGAGGAAAAAAAATAACTTTAAAGCCAAACCCAAAAGCTAATGTCTCAGTTCATCTAAAATTTCCACATTATAAACACACTATAAAAACTGAAGTGTTTTACAAAGTCACCAGGCAGCAACAATGTTTTATTTGGGCTCCCCAGAATGGATCAATTCCATCTGTGATAAGAGTTATGCTTGTTAAACAAGGCATTTGATCCCTTCCTGTTTGGACTCTCAAACAGACTGCTAGTTCACTTCGGTGCCCAAGTCTGACTTACACTGATCAAAGACGTTGACTCTGTGAGCTGTCATGTAAACTTGTTTGGGAATTTCTTTTCCAAGGGTACTTTTTTTGCAAATCTCTAGCCAAGATTTGGGAAGAGAAAGTGTTCCCATCATAGCTAACACATGTTATGCAAAACAGTCTGGGCTTTGGAAATTTGGAAAAACCCAAAGTCCTTGATGTAGATTGAGAGAACTACTCCTTTATTGAGCAAACAGTATCTAGAAAGTAAAGAAAAAGTAATAATAAACAATCTCCGAAATACGCAGTCAGTGACTGCTAAACACTTATCTTGACCCGTGAGGAGGGCTTTCAGGATCACCACTGCATTCCTACAGTATAGCATGAACAATTGGGTTGACTGCTCCCAACTGAATCCATCTCTCTTGTTTCCATGAGTCTCTTGGCCATTTGGCCTTGGTATTGAGCAAATAAGGCAGGTTATGTTACAAAAATCCATCATATGTATAAAGAAGGAATTACTTCAGTTGTAGCGACTAATGATTACCAATCTATAATGAAAAAAATAACTTTCTTGCTTGATCAGTCAACAACTTGCATCTTAAAATGCAACAAAATGATGTATGCACCAATTCTAAAATTCTGTCCCATACCGATATTTTATTTTATATCAATATTATTTTATAGCTAAAAAATATATTAAAATGCAATGCTATTTTGTCTGATTAAAGTAATAAATATAACAGTCCAAAAGCTAAAAAAGGATGTTAATGATTACCTTGTAAGATTTATAATGCAAATAAAATATAAATATTTGAGAAATTATCATGCATAACCAAATATTGAATGTAAAAACTGTAATAATTATGGTGAAATTAGTATGTATTTAAACGCTGCTTATATGTAGGCAGCTCAGTAGATTTACAGTGGACTGTATATTGCATTATATGCATGCTCATCCTTAAACGTATATCATTTTGACACTGGTCCAGTGAACAAGATTAAACAGACAGAGCTTACAATTAATCTTGGTATGAACAAATTCCTTCTCAACATAATCTATACAAATGTAAAAATGAATACACATCTGGAACAGAAAACAATTTCAGGCATCTTTTATGTGATTCATTACTGATTTTAGAGAATTCCAGAATGACGGTAAGCCATTCCTCCACATGAGCCAGCTAAAATAGTTATAAAATGAAATGATTAATAGTCGTTCCCGTCCAAGATGTATAATAAGCTTCATAAAAGAGGTCTTGAATGTTGCTTAACTGTTCTCGTTATATTTGATGGACTAAGGGCTTTTGGAGCGAACACTTGTGATATAAAAATTTCTGAAAACAAGACGGTGAGCGGTTCTCTCCGGTCAAAGCTATTAAATGTGAAGATTGAACCTGGATCTCTAAAATATGAAAATTGCTCTTGTGATTAACAACTTTTGAGTCTTTCTTTAAAAAAACAATACTAAATCTTTTAACAGCTGCCACTGAAGTATGCATCCATTGATGAAATGGTACAATATGATACAATGTATATGATATGTCTATTCAAAGAAAAACAATATCTATACAGTATATATATATATATATATATATTTCCTTCTCACAATAAAAGTGCTTTCTACCACTATGGATCATGGATGTTTTGACTGAACTTATATGTATAATTGAGTAAAGCTGAATTCCCATCATTCAGTTGGCAAATAAATCTCATACTTGTGCGTCTTCTAGGAAAATCCCAATCCTAATAGCATTCCTTCAGCAAGCAGGTTGATCAAACACACTCTAAAACCGAGGAGATGCTGAATGACCTCAGCAGGAAGGATTGCTGTGGTGAACTGAACTCAGAGACTCTGTAAGTGTAGGATGATTATGATGATGTCCCTTTCATGAAACAACATGGAAAGCATGACCCGACATGGACAAAGTATTAAAGCAGAGCTGGGGGAATGAGTAGCCCTTGTCGGGTTTTTATCAACTGCTTGACAAAATGTAAAAAACAAAACGACAACAGATTAAAGGAATAAGTGACATTTATCAATTATTTGTGTCTCTGCTTAAACCATTACAGCAGTTTTCTTTGCTCAGTCCTGTACTCTACCAAGTGAAACCCACATGCAGTCAGAATCATAAGTAAAAACCTAATAATTCATAGTTCAAAAATTACATTTAACTTCGTCTTTCAATCTTCTGAAGCAGCTGAACGGTAAAACGACTTCAACAAATTAAAGAAAACAACGTACAAGTCAAAAGCAGAAATGCATTAACACTGCCCCCTATTGGTTAAGGTGGGTACTACACACATGCTGTGAAAAAATATACAGTACAATTCACTTTCTTACATCAAAACAAAATTGCAATTCACACTAACACCCTGAATATCAGAAGAAAAAAAAACTATACGAGAAAGGCGTCTATACATACATATATATTTAGAAAAACAATGCAACCAAAAATGAATAATTTGAAAAACCTATCCTTAAAATATATTTACATGACAGATTGCTCGTTTTCATTTCCATACTATACTACAAACT
Organism: Enteromius unitaeniatus; assembly: GCA_032359435.1. Lineage (NCBI taxonomy): Eukaryota > Metazoa > Chordata > Actinopteri > Cypriniformes > Cyprinidae > Enteromius > Enteromius unitaeniatus. Next base: position 3,624,054 of record JAUMHI010000053.1, on the reverse strand, counting down.
TTCTTCAAAACAACTGGAAGCTATGTAAACTGAACAATGGCGCTAAATTATTTCATTTTCATTAGAGCCCACTATTTATTTATTTCTAATGTTTCTGAGAACAAAATGTGCATAGAAGTGAGAATCACACATAGGAGTTGAACAAAGGAGAAGAGGAACATAACTGCATCTGCAGATGCTGGAAGCAATATATTAGGTTACAGTATTTGTTCTGTTCAGTTAAATAAAACAATTATCAACAGAAGTGTGAGTAGATTTTGAGTAGCAAACTTTTACTTGCCGAGTCTTTGTTTCTATAAAACTCTGTAAAATTGGTGATAGCTGTCATAGAAACAACAGTTTTACCTAACAGCATGATCTCCAGTTTTTTCCGGTCCACTCGAAACCTCTCCTCGGTCCACTCGGGGTCCGGAGGCGCCGTGGGTCCGCTGGAGTCATCCTCAGACACGGGTAGAGGGGAATCAGCGCTGCGCTCGCTGTTGGAGCCCGGGTCGGACTGCTGTAAGTATCCGCTTAAGGGTTCGCACTGAGCGGCCATGACTTCACAGAGCACCGCTGACTCTCCGCAGCCGTCAGATCAGATCATTCCAGCGGAGAGTGAGCGCCAGTCATCGCGGCCACGGGCTCTGTGTGACTTACATGGACCGCAGGAGTATAAAGTAAGGGCAGGCAAGAGCAGAGCGCCGCCCTTTGTTCAATATGAGCCAGCTAGAGGAAGGGTGGATGGAAGGGACCTTAAGAAAACTTAGTGAACTGTCTTTTAAACCGTTAGGATGCCCCCGAGATGCGGTCTAGGTCTAGATAAGCAGCTCGAGCCTTTAAGCAACAGTGTTTACAAATACCTCATGCTTTGATAATATATATATATATATATATATATATATAGAAATATATGTATATATATATATTATATAGCCTATATATACTGATGTATATAACTTTTTTCAGTGTTCTCTTACCACAAGAACAGAATTAATCAAGCATCATTTATCTAATGAGTGCTGAAACATTTGGGTTTGACATCAAAAGATGAATATCAGACATTTACATGCCAGCTTTTATTTCCAGATCAAATTATTTTCGCACAACTTCGAAGATACCGCCTTTTTGTTTGAACCACCCATTTTTCACAGTAGCATAGGTATTGGAACAGATTTGCATAGATTAATGTGAATAATACTTTTAAATATTTAGTTGAAAATCATTTGCTTTCGATAACTGCGATCACCAAACTTTTGCATTCTTCTTTTGTGATGCCTTTCCAGGCTTTCAGTGCAGCCTCTGCAGTTGTTTGTTTTGGGGGGGGTTATGCGCTTCAGTCACCTTTTTTAGGAGGTAAATGGCATACTCTTTTGGGTATAAGTCTAGACTTGACCAATCTAAAACCTTCCACTTCCTGCCCTGAGCCCGTCCCAGAAGATGCAAGCCCAAGCCATTATCCACTGTGTTTCACAGATGAGCTTGTATGTTTGGGATGATGAGCAGATCCTTTCTTTCGCCAAACCTTTTAGGCCCATTTTTGTACTTTGTATTTTTGGCAAATTCCAGTCTGGCCTAACTATTCTTCTTGCTAACGAGTAGTTTGCATCTTCTGGTGTAGCCTCTGTACTTGTGATCATGAAGTCTTCTGCGATAAGTAGCTTGTGATACCTTCACTCCTGCCCTCTGGAGGTTATTGCTGATCTCGCTTACAGTTGTTTTAGGGTCTTTCCTGACAGCTCCCACAATGTTTCTGTCATCAACTGCAGTTGTTTTCCTTTGGTCTACCTGTTTGATGTCTTATATATGATCTTATATCTATCTATCTATCTATCTATCTATCTATATCTATATATATATATATTACTACTATTATTAAATATTAGTATAAATAATAGGCTAATACCTAATACCATAACACATATAAAAACATTATTATATAAAGCAATATAATATTATATAATATATTTTGTTAAATTATTTATAATAAACAGTAATTTTACAATACAGTTTAATATTGAGTTATTATGCCATAATGTATACATATAAAAGTTCATATACAGTCAATTAAGTACAATATAAATGCTATAAATTATCATTATTATATGAGGTAGCCTATATTATAAGTATGAATAATTTATTAAGGTGATAAAATGGCAACAATTTATAAATAGTTATAAATACTATGTAAATACTGTATGTAATATAATAAAATAACTTAGGATATATGTGTTTTTACAATATATATATATATATATATGCGCAAAAATAAATGATTATAATAAAATAACAACATAATATAATAAAAGTTATTTTGATAAATCCGGATCACGTGATCTATGAAGCTTCTGCAAGGATGTCGCTGTCATCTGGAGGAGTTCAGCAGAAATGACTTAAGGTGTTTACACCAATTTCAAGTACGTACGGTCTTTTATTGTAGTTGTGTGTATTTAATATGTTTTATTTCCTAATCCCCCGGTGCAAACGGCATAAACTGGTATTGAGCGCTTTGTTTTGATAGCTTAGGTTGCTAACAAAATGGTGGCGAGCGCTTCTTGAACCGCGATCTCCAAGCGTTTGTTTTAACACGCATAACTCTCCTAGGATCCTTTTACCATTGTATCAGTCTGAGAAATCAAGAATGATGCCCCAAACAAATGCCTAAGTTTGGTGTTCTCGGTTTTGTCAGGATGTCTGAACATGGAGATGGGGATGCAGAAGCGAGCTCCTCTCATCTCAGACCATCTTTGGCTCTGGGCAGAGGCTTGCCTGGCCGAATATCTTTGAATCCACCTCCACCAGGCAGACTGACCTCTCTGCGCTCCAGAGATCTGACTCTGGGGGGATATAAAAAGGTTGCGCTTTCTACTGTCAAAGGGTTCAATAAATGCTGTCAACTTTGTTTAAAAACACAGAAGAAAGGAGAAGTGGAGTTAGTGCTACTTTCACCATGCTTTTAGATATAAATGCACACACATACAGATATGTTTTACAAATATTTACATGTCTGTATTTATATAGTTTAGATTTATATGATATGATATGAGGAAATATGCTTTATATATATATATATATATATACACATGGAGTATGTAAATATGGAGGACAAGAAATGATTTAAGTATAAATAAATGAAGAAATGCATAAATAAATGAATGGATAAATAAGAATAAATAATAAGTGAAAATTAAATACATTGAAATAAAGTACCTTTATGAAAAATAATATAGAATTGATTGTACTGTTTACAGTATAATATGTACTTATCCATATTACTAATCAAAATTATGTTTTGGTAAATTTACGGTAGGAAATTCATGAAATGTCTTTATGGAACATGATTTTTTACTTAATATCCAAATTATTTTTTGCATTATAAAAAAGAAAGAAATCTGATTTTGTCGATACCATGTATTTTTGGCTATGTGTAGAGCTATTCAATAATGTCGTTTACATTTTGCACATTCAATTTATTATTTTTCCCCTACAGAAAACCTTTGTACCAAATGTTCACTCTGTTCGCAAAACTAAAGATGAGTAAGTATTTTATACCTCATCTTAAACACCACATTCACATTTCATTAACATTTTTAACATTCAGTTTTATCAATAAATAATTAAAACCCTTTTCTCCTAAAGTATAAATATCAGAGATTACACGTCTTCAGCTCTTATCTTTGTCATATAAATCGCTTGTTTTCTGGAGGTTACAGGAGGAGACACACACTGCACCAAAGAAAGAGAGAAGAGAGAGGGAAGACAGACAAAGAGAGAGACGGCGGCGAGTAAAACCTCAGACCATTCAGTCTCACTCCATCTTTGAGCAGGGTCCAGCAGACACCTACAGGAAGCTAGGTAAAGCTAGCTGTATTGTATATATATATTTTTTAATTTTTCAACATCAAATGTAGTTATTCATTCTTTTACAACATTATTTTTTGAGATATTATGTTCAATATGTTACATTTAAGTTAGTATTTTGCCATAACTTTGTTAACTCCGCAGTTTTACTGCTTGGGAATGGGTGACATGTTTTAATCCTGTCATTTATATGCATCATTTAACCGTGATAGTGATCCATTTTTATCTATAGTACACTCATGACTTTAATAATGAGTGAAATAATGTTAATTTTAAATGTGTGACAGGATTTATAAATTATAGCAAGTCTCAAAACCTTTTTTTATATATGTATATATTAATTTGCCAAATGTAAATGCAAGGCATGACGATGTGTTTTGAAAAAAGTGCTATACAAATAAATAAAGTGTCACTTTATGCTGACTTATGGTGCTACAATGAATATTAAATATCAAGTGTGAATTCATTCAACATTTGTGTGCCTGATCTTGCAGGTAATTGGAGCAGCTCTAACCTGAGTGATTGTGATCCTGCACTTGTCACAAAATGCATTAAAAAGGAAAAGAACAACATCGAAGATGATGATAATGAAATTTTACAAAAACTCCAATGGGATGATGTACGTCCCAATGACCCTTTATCATTTTAAGCAATTCATGAGGTTAATCAGCAGAGTTTTAATGTTTTTTCTTGGTTCAATTGAGCAGTTTTTGGATGATCCTGAATTAAAAAATGATCCCAAGCAAAGACCAATCAGACTTCCACTCTATCAGTCATGCAACTTTTTGTCAACAGATGCAGCTACTTCATGTAAGTTACAATATATCCTAACAGTAATTTTTGTTTAGCTTTTTTGTGTTCTGTTTAAATTAAACAAATAATTCAATCCAAGTTATTTTTGCAGATAAAGAAGAGACTTGTAATGCACTGAAATCAGCCAAAGCTGAGCAGAAATATGCCGTGCCAGCCAGGAGCGCGTCTGCATGTCCGCAGCAGCCAACAGTTGGAGAACTTTTCCAACAGCTGACTGTTTCGGATAAGGAAGAACTACTGTTTATTCAACTTCCTGATACCATACCTGGTCAACCTAAAACCTCCAGCCCAGAGAAACCCAGAAAGGAAGGCAAGACCGAAGATAAGCGCTCATCACAAATGAAAGTTCTGGTAAGTTTATATGCTGTACTGTGCCTTAATATTACCATGTTATACCAATACAAATGAATGTTCTTGCACACTGAGTCAGAAATGTTCATATGCTTTTTTTCATATTTATCATTCTCTACTATCAAAATGCTTAACTTAATTGGATTTTTTTTTTTTTATCATGGATGAAAATTTCAGTAATTCACAACATGAGGTCATATTCATTTCTTAACGTGTGAAAACGTTGGACGATAATTTTGGACTCAGTGAATTTTTTTAATATAATTTTCCAAATTTAGTTTTTTACGTTTTGACTGTTCGAATGAAAATTACACCACATTATACAAGTTGGAATTGTATAGTATGTAGTATAGAGTTTATTTCCCTCCATTTAAAAGCTAACCAGATTCGTTTCTAAACGTTTAATATCATCTTTAGTGTCCTTTGAAGCATTTGAATGCTATTTTAATGCTCTTCAGGATCAGCCTGATAAAGCCGCTGTACCTGTGCTGTCAGACTTCTCGGAGGGTCTGATTGGAAAATTGCAAATTAGAAAATCTGGTAAAGTCCAGCTGGTCATGGGAAATGTTACATTAGATGTCTCAGACGGGGCGGCCTACTCTTTCCTACAGGTGAGTTAACACATTGTCATTTATAAAAGATGCAGTATGGCAAAATAAAAATAAAAGCATCAATTTTGCAAACATATCAGTAGAGCTGAAAAAAAACAAGAAACAAAAATTAAATAGTCTTCTATTGATATTTTAATAAAGTATTTTCAACTTTAACAAAGAATAAAAATAAATGACAGCTAGGCCTCCAAAATGTCAAAAAGCACAATTAACGTATGATAAAGGTTGTCCAGCAGCTGTATAACACAAGGCATATGGACCACTTTTATGATGCTTTTTTTTTTGTTTACACCCTCGGGTCATCCAAGATATAGGTATTTTCTGCATCAGGACATATTTAAAAAAGAAATATAGTATTACATCGGGGTGACCATACGTGCCATTTTTACTGGACACACGTCCTGAACAGGATTTCTGTAAGGATAAAGGTTTTGGCTTGATTTGCATGTGCAGAACGATCGGTGTATGACATCGGTTATGGTTTTGAAACGCTCTTGAGGTACAAATCAAAGCAATATAGAAATCCTTGCCAGGATTTATGGTCACCCTAGCATTACATCATTTGCTTAGCAGTGAATGGGTGCCGTGAAAGTATTTCACACCACTTCAATCCATCAATTAACATGTGAACTGAAAAACTGCGCGCTTGTAATAAATCCTTTTATATTGGTCAGAAGTTACAGTTTAAAGTTAAAATTTGTTTTTTTTACTTCACAAGACATTAATTGATGGACTGGACTGTGCCATTTTTACCATTTTCATCCTTTCATCTAATGAATCTGTATCTAATTAGTGAGCAAGTGACATAATGCCACATTTTCAACATCTATTCCGATGAATTCTATTCTGATTTACAAGAAGCTTGTTTCATGGGATATAATTATTTTTGTATCTGCAGCAACTAGTGTGTGTGCGCATGTCAGAGGGCCTGACTGGAGACATGACTGTGCTCGGAAACATCACACACAAACTCGTGTGCTCACCCGATTTTGAGACCTTGCTGCAAGAAGCCAAACTGTCATCTGATCCCAGCTCAGCCTCAAAGTCCTGATTTTATACTACTAGAATTTTTAAAACGACTGTTTTTTGTTTTACAGTTGCATAATAAGATCATATTCAGCCTAAACCTGATTCATATTTAAAGAGATTGAATTGTAATTAATATTGTCACTCACTCTTAATGTTATAAGAGAAAACTTTTAAAAATACATTTCCCCTCCATTCAATGTAATACATTTGCACACCGGTGATTGACGAAAAGAGCAGCTTTAAAATTTCTCAATCTGTTCTCTACAGAATGAGGAAAGTCCGTTTTAAAATGTGAGGTTAAGTAAATGACTCATTTTTAACTTTGAACTACAACCTTAGCACAAATTATGAAATGTAAAAAATGTATGTAAAGTTGTGTAGCATTCTTTTGTAAATAGCTGTTGCTTTTATAGAAAATGTAAATTTTTATTTTGAAAGTAAAGGCATTGTACAGAACATGGCGTCCTCTTTTGAAGCATGACATACAAACTTATTTTAAGAAGCAAGTGAAAACTGATGTCAGTTCTTGAGCAGCTTAAAAGCAATATAATATAAAAACAGAATCAGGACCTAAACTATTGTTTACACGATACAGTGAGTAAATGAAACCAGCAAAAAGGGATTTATTGAAATGATGAGATGTTATGAAGGACTCTTCACAGTTTTAAAACCTTCATGCTTTGAATACTATAAATGCAGCTCTAGTAATGAAAGCACAGGCTTTTTATTGAGGACGGTTCTGGCCTTTGTACAACACACTGTCACATACATCATCTCACTTCTTGTTGCTCTTAAATCTTTTTCACTGCTTTTCCAGTCTTCTTTTTTGGTGCCTTTCCCTGTTGCACTCTTACTTTGGATGTCTTCTTTGCGTCTTTAGTGCTTTTGGCTTTAATGGCTCTCCTCACCTTTCTCCGAACAAGGTCTTCCCTTCCAATCTCTATCATGTGCTGCTCCCACAATTTTATTTCGTTCTTGTAACGGATTTTGTCATCCTCAGACAACTGAATGTACATCTGAAAACGGAGCAGTGAAGTCAGATAAAGGATCCGTTGCAAAACATAGCAAGCTTTCAATTGCTTTCTAATGTTATATTGTTTAGATAATTGTGAGCAGAATGTTGGTGTTCAGACAAACACCAAACAAGTTTCTGTTTTTTTAAATCATGGCCACCGTGTAGTGATTGTTGTTGAATCAAACAATGTAATAAAACGATGACATAACTAATTGAAAGTACTATTTATAAGATGCAAGGAGATACTGCTACTAGTGTTCAGCCAGTTTATGAGGCGTCTTAGAAGACATGCAGGCAGCTCACAGCTTCTTTTGATGCTCAAGGCAAAACTTACTTGTTTCTCTGTTGCACTGAAATTCTTCCAGTAGTCTATCAGAGACTTCATCTTTGCCTGATAAGAAGAAAAAAAAAGCCAATACAATAAATATTGTGCTTTAATTTCATATTGTAAAAATATGTTTTAATGGTTTGTAATAAAAAACGGTTTGAAGTTAAACTGATCCATCAATACATCAGATGTAAAAATAAATAATTGAAATCAGTGATATAAATTCCCTACAGTTTAACGGCTTGGGGTCAGTAAGTCTGGATGTGAAAAACAGAAATTCCTAAAGATAATTATGCTACAAACGTTTCAATAAACAGAAGAAATGCTGTTCTTTCGAAATGTCTATTCTTTAAAGTTGAAAAAAGTATCTTCTTCAACAGCAAATCAGCATAGAAAAATTATTTCCTAAGGATTTCCCTGTAACACTGGAGAAATGATGCAGAAAATCCAGCTTTGAATTCACAGGAATTCACACATTTTTTATTATAATATTTTGTGTGTGTAATGTTGTAATAGGTTATTAAACTATTTTTGACAACCAGACATAGCTATATTTTTTTTCATTTCGAATTTTTCGAATTTTATTTACTGTTGCATACTGTATAAAACCTGAGAAGTAAATTTTCACCTGCATATTCGCTCCTTTTGCCTCCTCAAAGTGCTCCGACATGAAAATGTTGAAGGCGCTCCTGAAGCGTTTAGGCTTGCCAAGACTGGTCAGCTCCTACAAGTGAAATACAGTATTATTTTACTATAAAAGGTAATCAAAATACTTCTGAAGAAAAAATTTAATAATATTTAGTCAGTGTAAAGTGCCTCATTGGTAGGTTAGTATAGTATTTACATAAAGCAAAACCCACCTTCTTTTTCCTACTTGCTTTTTGTTTGGCCATTTTTTGTTGTTTTTCTACTGCAAGAGCAGCAGTTTGTGCAGGAGTGAGCTGGGCTTTGTAATTCTCCAGATCAAGCTTATATTTCTCCTTGGACGATGAAGATGTTTTCTGAAATGGCTGCACATGAGATATAGCTCAAATTAGTGAATGACTAAGGCCAATGTCAATGAAGGAATAGTCCACCCAAAAACAAAATTAGTGTGTATATATATATATATATATATATAAACAATCATTATAGAACAAACATAATATATAGCAATAAATAAATAGCAATTCAATTAAATAATTTTACATTTTAAACTGATTTGGTTCATGGTGTAGGTTACAGTATTAGATGCGAGTGATTTTTTGTCCTTTAGAAATATACACTTTCTGTAGATGATGTATAAACCAAAATGTAGATCTGTGAAATCAATCAGTACGTAGCCCTAGGGAAAAAATCCCCTAGAAATATCGATTTAGTGACGTTTCTCTATTCCAAAGCAGCATTCTCCGTTTTGTCAACAGCAACCTTATATGCATGTTTATATGAACGTACATGTATACACACACACAATACAGTAACGGAGATGTATACATTTTACTTAAAATACACCAGCAATGAACGTACCTGCTTCTGTTCTGGAGTCAGCATATTCCACTGCTGGGCTAACTTTCGGACAATATCCAAATTTTTGACTCCTGAACAAAACAAACTGTTCATCATCTAGTTTCAAAACAATCCGAAACGCAAGGTAGCCTTGCGAAAGAGGTGGATACCTGGATTCTGTCTGCTGATGATGGGATGCATCTCTTTCACATATGCCATGTATGCTGTCAGGGGTTTCTTAGGTGGACCCCCTGTTGTGGTGCTAAAACTCTTTAACACAGGAGCTACACATGAACACCTACAATTGCAAAGTATTGTCAATATACAAAAACTCAATTATACACAATTATATTTTGTTATTAACAGCACAAAACACCATCCCAAAATGTCCAATTCTAATTTTAGCTATTGGGCTACATTAAATGGCTGTTAGAATATAGAAATATGAATGTCTCTATTGTACCTGCATTTACATATATTAAATATGCTACATCAACTAATAAACAAGTCATGCACCAATAACTTTACACTTGAAGCATGCTCACCTCAGAACAGATGCACTCGAGAACAAACCCAAAGACTTCACCAAAAGATTAGCGCCGACTGACATCAAACTGAACGGAGCCATAATACACGCGCTGTGATCTTCCAGATAAAATGAGTCAAATATTGAACATGCACGGAGAGAACAAGAAACAGCTGTCTGGAAGTGAATGTTATGCTTGTGAATTACAGGTCCACCACCTCCAGTAAAGGCGCCATTCCATCCGCGCGAATTGCATTGTGGGAGGATTATCGGCTAAACATTTTTTAATAAAAGTACCTGCACTTTTGGAAACAGCGAGTTTTACCAAAACATTGCTTTTGCGGGAAGAACCGTATTATTGTAGTTACATAATAAACACAGCACGCGGTAAACCTAACCGGTTTCAGTCCAGCAATGAAACTAAAACATTATTAATTATATACAAGCAATTCTTACGTTACTAAAAAAAATACAGTTTTCACTTAAAAAAGTGAATAAAAACACTGGGATTTATTAATACTATTTAAAAATTGCTGTTGCTTAGTAACAAACATGCATAAATGAACAAACAACAGAAGTTAAGTTTTTAAATAGTTTATTAAACTTATTATTTAGTCAGTGTAAAGTGCCTCATTGGTAGGTTAGTATAGTATTTACATAAAGCAAAACCCACCTTCTTTTTCCTACTTGCTTTTTGTTTGGCCATTTTTTGTTGTTTTTCTACTGCAAGAGCAGCAGTTTGTGCAGGAGTGAGCTGGGCTTTGTAATTCTCCAGATCAAGCTTATATTTCTCCTTGGACGATGAAGATGTTTTCTGAAATGGCTGCACATGAGATATAGCTCAAATTAAGTTCTATTTAAAAGCTTTTTTTTTCTTTTGCTTTGCCAAACATTTTCCTCTTTCTTTTCTGTTTAGTATTGTTGTCACACCTGAGCCTGCTCGTTTCTTTTTACGTATTTACGTCAAATAATTGACCTTTTAGCAGTACTCTGAACTATTAACGCTCTTGCGATTGACACACGGTGACTTTTAATTTGTCGTCCCCAGCTCCGCACCGGAAGTGTGAGCTTGCTGTGCTACAGCTGTCTCTCTTTCTCGCCGCTCACATTCGTCTTTTACTCAGGGAAACACAGTATTTCTGAGCTGTTTCGTAGCAATAATATCGGTCGCATAATATAATCGCGTAAATCTGGGGCGGTACACACAGTAAAGCAGCATGGCATTAAAGAGAATACAGAAGGTAAGACCTTTGTGCGTACATGACCAACATTAGCCAAGTTTTTGTTAACCTGCTAGCATTGTTTATACCGAATATCGGGGTTAAAACAGCATTCGCGTTACCAACTAATATTATATGATTTGTTTTTGTTTGATGTTGGTAGTGTGACTCAAGTCAAACTGTTTCGGAATAATATAACGTTAATCTAATATGTCGACGCCAGAATGTAGCATTTAACGGCTAGCTAGTGTTTCTTCACTCAGTCGTGACGAATTTTCGCTGTTTGTTGACTGTCTGCTTGAGGTAATATACATGAATGTACAATTTCCTTTATTGTTAATAAAGCTGGTAAACCAGAACTTAAAAAAAGACGCGTCAAGGTTGTCAGTCAGCCATCGTAACGCTACATCATCGCTAGCACACAAACACTTTTATCCGAATAAAAACAAACTAACGGCGAGTAAATGAGTAACGCTCGTTTGTTTACATCAGAAAGCGTGGTTTAATAAACTCAGCACGTTGAAAATCTGTTATTTGACTAATAAACCTGTTATGTGGTCTATTCGTCCGTGTTCGAGAAGGCCCAGAACTGAACAAAGACAGCAAACCTGCTCCAGCTTCGGCTACAGCCGCACTAAAACCAGGCCGATCTTTGTGTGGATTCATCTACTTTCACAAGCCACTTTTGTGCGCTTTGTTAAGCCTCACAGCTGATGTGACATTTCGAGGGACTTTGGCTACAATTGATTTGGTGTAGTTTATCTGAATATGGTCGGTAGGCGCTATTGTGTTTGTTGTGTTTGTGTGTTTGACACAAAGCAACACAACCTGATTCTCTGAAGTTCCAGCATGACGCCATCACTTTGTCATTTTGACAGTTTCTGTTTCGCAATACAGTGATGTGTTGTTATACACCCTTTTAAGTCCCAAAGTCCTTGCCAGGAGGCACATAATCAGGTTGCCGACGTTGTTTTAAAATGGGTTTACGATTAATAATTACATATTGGGATATTTTGTGTTACAAATTAATATGTAAGTTATTGCAATTTGATCAAATTTGATTTGGTCATGTGGAAAAATAGTCCCCCCCCATAACATTAAATAAATTACAGCGCTGTTGTTTATATGGATGCAGTTCTCATAATGTATCTTCATAAGAGTTTTGCAGACCGCTTGCATAATGCATATACACATCAAATATTAGTTATATTCCGATAATGTCTTAAAATGTTCTGTAAATCCTTTAATGACCAAAGCTCTGTGTTTTTCGTTGTGTGGGTAAAATATATAGTGCAATACTAAAATACAGTGATGAATGAGAGAGGTGAGGGTAAAAGATGAAAAGGGGGATTCAAGCGTCAAATCAATAAAATTCTTACATGAAGTACATTATTATTAGTTTTTCCTCTGTGCATTAGAGTGCATCGTGTAATTATTTTTCTTTTGAGCAAATATTAGTATTCCTGCATATTTATAACAAGAGTCATTGACATTAAAAGACTTTAAAGGATCATGAAAACATTAAAGGATCGCAGTGCAGTCCCTAAAAAGTAACTCCTTGTAATTTTGAATCTTTACCACTTTCCTTCAAACCACTAGATTTTACCAATTTGTCAGCAAGGCATCTTAAATAATTTGTAATATAATAATGTTGAATGATAACATTTTCTTTCATTATTAAGTACAGGTCAGGATGAGTATGTTGTTTGATTCTACATAAATAAATAAATCTGTTACACTTTGGAACATTATTTCACCCATATTTTCCCAAACGTTCCCAAAAACGATAAAGTTGACTCCTTAGTTACATGTAATATGCTTTCTATTTATTTAAAATTAGTTTTGTAAGTTAAAATTAATGCAGATGCCAAAATGGGAAATCAGATGAAAGCCAGATGTATCACATTTGACACGTTTTTCCCTTTTTTCTGATTAATGAACGATCACGTAAACCTACGATGCTTCACTCAGGTTAGAATGTAGCAAGTTATGTTTATTTAATTGAAATCATTAAAGATTTCACAGCAAAATAGAGAAAACAAGTAAGCACAGAATGCACATTGTAGATTTTTCAGCAAACCAGGTGGCATTTATTTGAATAAAGTACAACTGTGGTAGTAACTGTGTAGAAATATGTGAACATCTTGACACCAGAAGACTTAAAAGTTTTTTTTTTTTTAATTATTATTTTAAATTTAAAATTATAAAAAAAAAAATATATATATATATTTCTTAATTAGAAAACAGTTTTTTTTTCTTCTCTCAAATATGCCACTTAACACAAGAATGGCTATATAGAAATATATTTAGAAACATAATTGTATTTAATTTCCTAATTTCTTCTTGTTTCAGGAGCTTCAAGACTTGCAGAGGGACCCTCCTGCTCAGTGCTCTGCTGGACCGGTTGGTGATGACTGTAAGTTCACTCTCATTCATTTCGAGTTACTTTACATAATAACATACCACAAATAACACAAATTTCAATTACTTTTATTTTTAGTGTTTCACTGGCAGGCAACAATAATGGGACCTGTAAGTACTTACCTCATTAGCTTTTAGCTGTTTGCTTCACGACACGCTGAATGTGATATGAAGTCAACTTTTAGAGAGAAAACAGGCCAAAGTTGTCAAATTGTTTCAGCTTTGAACACATTAAAATAAAAACAGTATATAATAGCATTTTTCTTTTTTCTGTGACTGCATGTGTCGGATAGATGCAAATCAGGGAACCTGACCGCTGAACTGTTCTCTATTTTAAGATAATTTTTGTTCTTAACTTCTGTTGTTTGTTCCTTTTATGCATGTTTGTTACTAAGCAACAGCATGTTTTCTTAAAGGTCATTCTGAGATGTATCTAACCTATTTCAACACACCTACTCGGTTTGCTAATTTCTAGTGTCATTTCCTTTTGATTTGCAGAGTGACAGTCCATACCAAGGAGGGGTCTTCTTTCTCACAATTCATTTTCCAACAGACTATCCCTTCAAGCCACCAAAGGTAGTGACACTACACCCCACCTCCATGCACTTACCGTGTTGTCCTACGATAGCATTTTGACACCCATCTCAATTTAACAGGTAGCGTTTACAACAAAAATCTACCATCCCAACATTAACAGTAATGGAAGTATTTGCCTGGATATCCTGAGGTCGCAGTGGTCTCCAGCTCTAACAGTTTCAAAAGGTACTTGTTGTGTTTTAATTGTTGGTTCTTCATTAGTTGAAGTACAGAATTTGTCATTTCCAGTTTGCCTCTGCTTTCATAATTGTGATTATTTTCATCTCTTTTTCAGTTCTTTTGTCCATATGTTCTTTGCTTTGTGATCCAAATCCTGATGACCCCTTAGTCCCAGACATAGCACACATCTACAAATCAGACAAAGAAAAGTAAGTATATAGTTAAAAAAAAACATTTTTTCCCCCTCATGTTGTTCCAAACCCATATGACAATCAAAACAATTATCAAATGTACACACAAGTATTGAAAAAGTTCTCAAGTCAAGTGCTAAATATTTGTGTGCTTTTTAAAGTCTCCGGAAATCAGTTTTGTGTGTAAATGACCAAAATGTGATTCTGATAATATTGTCCTCCAGTGTGTTCACTGTATCATTGGGTGCGTCCTATTGAATTATGCATCCTAGTTTAATTTCCTTGCACACTAGATTTCTCCCAACTAGAATGTGAGGAAATTATGCAAGGAAAAATGAGGATAGACAAAAGAATATAAATTATTAGTATATTTGAATACTCATGATCATTTAATCACTGCTTTTTTTTTTTTTTTTTTTAATAAAATGATGATTGCTTAGAATCTACCTAAATCTATTTATTGTAAAAACAAATGTATTCATTTGAAAAGTATGAAAATATTAAAGTGAGGCTATTATGGGTTTTGGGAGTCCCAAACAACAGGTTGACATGCGTGCAAGGTCAAGAAACATTTTCATTTTCTTGCATTACGCATTTATTTTTACCTTATTTGTTCTACGACTCCCAAACGATTCATTCAGTGAGTGATTTTTCCAAACCTCTCCAGTGATTGGTCGATTTCATTTAAAGCAGTGTTTGAGCTTTTAAAGAGTTACTCCACACCCGTTGACTGCCAAGTAAATAACACTTCAACATCCAGAAAAGTGGATGACACGAAATCAGGTGTTCTTGGGTCTGCGTGCAACAAATGAGTGGACAATATGCTGATGTTTCATGTTGACGTCAACATGGGACTCGTTTTAAAAGTGACTCGTTCCAGTTACAGTCGACCTTTCCTTTTGGGAGACAATAACTTTATACACATGCTGTTTCGGATCTAAAACTTTGCAGGATGTTTTCATTCACTTAAACCTGTGTTACACACTGCATGAAAGAATTTTCAAAAACCCATAATAGGGACACCTTAAATATGGTTAGGTGTTAACGGATTCATTGATGAAAAATTTAAACTTCATTATTTAAACATTTAGCTTATTAGTACCTTAGTATTAGTAAAATTCATACCTGTTTTTTGTCTGTTGATGACTGATATGCTTTACTCAATGGAAATTTGATGTGCTGTTCAACTAATTATCCTAAGGCCTACGTGTGAAATGTAGATCTAAATTGTGACTAATTTGAAGGGGTGGAGAATTGTCGAGTGTCAGGGTTTTAGTCAAGACACGCTGCGCATTCACGCTTCGCTGGATGCTTCCTCATTCCTTGTCTACTCCTGGTGCAATTAGAGAATTGACATGTCCTTCAAGATGGCTGACTTTGATCGATTTCCAGGTCAGGGGCTGAAGGTTGGAAGAGCAAGGAAAAGAGAAAGCACCTATTGATTTAATACATTTGTGAATCCAATCAGTCCAATTCATTAATGAAATCAGGCCAGTTTTGTGAGCTTGATTCTTTGATTGAAAAGATCCAATGCAAAGTATACACCTTGTTTACTAAAATCAGCTAGGGCAGATTTTAAGAGTTTTATTAAACAGTTGCTCAAATTGAGTCTATTCCTTCACAAAGTTATCATATGACTTCAGAGGACTTTAATTTATTGCTTTTTACTTTTATTATATTGACAAGTATCACCAGGTTATTCTTCAGGAATTCATCTTTTGAACAGGTTTGGAACATCACAAGTGCGAGTAACATAGACCATACGTGTTACGTTTGATAGGAATATCTGCTTAAACTGTTTATGACGTTATTAATTTTTTATTTTTTTTTGTACCAGGTACAACAGACTAGCAAGAGAATGGACCCAGAAGTATGCAATGTGAAGACTTAATGGACATTTTTTTTTAAGTCACAAATCACTGTAAATTCTAGCATCTAAAAGTAAGATTAGGTTATATTATTAAACACATTGTACTGTTAACATTTACCATCTGAAATGACCAATAATAATAGCTGAACTAGTATTTTGAAGGGGACTGTGCGCTGCACAAAAAGACATTAAGCTTTTTATTGGTTTTGTGCATTTTGGTCATTCCCCGCAGTGGTGTTGGGCACTTTGTTTTCTTGTTGCATAAATCCTATTTAAGATTGGCATGATGTTATACAACTACAGTTACCCTACACAAGGGCAATTAAGAAATTGAAAACAGTTTTATTGTATCTCTCATTCAGTTGATTATTTTCTTTTAGATATTTTTATTGTATAGTTAAGAGCAACTATACTGGATCTATTTTTTTTTTTTTTTTTTGCATTAAAATTTGTTTAAAAGCGTGCATCTGTGTTTCTTGCTTCTTTTGCTCCTGCTCCTATTGGTAGAAAATGGTGTTTTTATTTGCTTTCTTAAAACGCATTTTAAACCAGCTTGCTATCAGTTCAAAAAACTTAATTACCGCTATATCCAATGAATTCTTGCTAGTGTCTCTGATTTAATTTTGCATATCACATATCCCTCTGAAACACTATTTCTTTATCCTTCCTAATCAAAGTTTTTATTTGTTCTGTTGCTTTCTGAAACATTTTCTAGAACCTAAACAGTAAACTAAAAACTTTTATGTATCCCCCTTAGGCATAGAAGTAATATTTAGCTATATATCTGCCTGCTGTTTGTAAACAGGTCCTGATATATCCATAATTACAACGATATTCCCAGTAGGATTACACAAATTATACCTGAGGGGTTTTCTTAATTGCTCAGAAGTCTGAGAACACAAATTATATCATTATGTAAAATATTTACCATCTCAATGTTTGTTTAGCAGCTAGTTTTTATCAGCGTTCTCATTAGTCACAACAACTGAACCTTCAGCAACATAAACAGACTTTTATCACATATACCCGGATGTTTGTACAGTGCCATTCTCCGTTATTAGAAATATTTTTTATGTTTTAGTTAATATTTTTATTTTTATAAATGTATATTTTTATATTTCTGAAATGGCACCCGATATCCGTTTTCCTTCAAAATACTAATAAAAAAAAAAAACAGCTCGACGTCCTGCGTGACGTCCTGCTCGCTGTGCGTCTTGACGTCACGCGCAGCGTGTCTCTCGGGGCGGAAACAAACAGCGAAGCGTTAGCAGAACTGCGAGCTCCAGAGCGATATGACTTACTCCGCCAGGATATCGTGTCTATCTTCGTGCTCCGCTCGTTCCGTATCTGCCATCTCGGACCAATTACCGAGGGAGGAGTGTAAACATCTCTGAAGTCAGGAAGTGGGATGTGGCCCAGGTGAAAAGCTCGTTATATGGTCCGCGAGCGTGGGCGCCGTGACTGATGGCACGCGATCACATCAGGATGACGCGTCGAGGGGTTTCGGTCAATACATGAATTCAGCAGTTTAGAAAAATAACGAGGTGAAGTCTTCGGTGCGGGTGTCAGCTCAGCATCATAATGGACTCGTCCGTGGCGCTGGGGAGGCTGGATGTCGCTCGGCCGGTGGTGACCCGCGGCTCGTGTTTACCGGAGGGCGCTCAGAGCGCTCACCTGAACGGCTGCGTGCCGCTCTCTCATCAGGTGGCCGGACACAAGTATGGCGTTGATAAAGTGGGTCAGTACACGTTTTCATTCGGACCAGGATTCTGAGTACAGGGCTTTACCTCAGTGAACATGTCTCAGGGGCAGTTTTTATACAGTTAAAAGATGTGCAGTAAATACTATACTGTTAATATTATTCACGAAACAAGATGCATCTGCTCTTATTATATGGGGTAAGTCTTGTCATTAAACAATCTAATGCTTTTTTTTTAGTTCAAATTAAACCTTAAAACGCTTGTGAAACAAAAACTGTTAATAATGTCGAATTAAAAATATAAATGCTACACTACTGTATGTATTTAACAACATTTCTTTTTAATTTATACTGTAAAACAATTAGGAAGCGCATAATTATAAATGAAAATAACTAGGTTTTGTTTATGATTAATAATTTAAATGATAGTTTATGCATGGAAATATTTATAGGTGCAATGTAGCATTTAAAATTGATTTTTTTATTTTAAATCCCCACAAAAAATAAATAATCTGAATATATAAAATGTAAATTTCAGAGTTTCGGTGAACAATAATTTTTATTATTCTGCTAGAAAAAATATTTTTGTTGTTGTTTTTTTTCATAAATGTTTTTAAGTGAAATATTTTATAATGTATCAACTGATTTTTATCTTATGTCAAGTTAAAATGTTTTATGTGATTCTTGATTTTTTTCTGGATTATGGTGCAGACTTTTTTCTTGCCATGTAAAGAGCCCCGATGCTATCACTGCGTTTCAAATGAATAGACAAACAACCAGTTTCAGTTAAAACCTTTTGTTTTCTTGTTGAACTTTGTCTAAGTGTGTTAATTTTTATACAACACCTATTCACATTAGGCTATATATTCCAATATATTTTAGTAATGATGGATTTAATTTATAAAACTTGTTTTTGTAGGTGCTTGAAACAATCATATAAAACTACTGCTGAAGCAAAAACTAATAATTGTGTTTTTAGAGAGTTAAATATTACTGATATATAGCTCATATGATAACTAGCCCAGATCTCTGATTAGTAATTATCCTGATGATGGTAAAGGTATGCATTATATTT
Organism: Enteromius unitaeniatus; assembly: GCA_032359435.1. Taxonomy (NCBI): domain Eukaryota; kingdom Metazoa; phylum Chordata; class Actinopteri; order Cypriniformes; family Cyprinidae; genus Enteromius; species Enteromius unitaeniatus. The sequence continues at coordinate 3,604,824 of JAUMHI010000053.1, read as the reverse complement.
ACTGTGAGTCACTGGAAGAATAGCTTCAGGTAAAAGAAATGTATGGTACTTTTCTAGGTAAAGGTTTTATGTAAATAGTGTATGTGGTAGCAAATGTCTTATGGTTGATCATGTTTGCTATCATAAATGTATGCTGGTAGTGTTTCCTTTAGTTTACCAATGATGTGAATAGATTTTAAAATAGCTATTTTTAAAGAGGGGGAGCCTGACCTAAATCCAGAGCCTTACAGTCTATGACCGTAATCTGTAAGCCCTGTCAGCCTAGTTTTCAGCAGCATATAGGCCAGCCTGTGATGTCATTTACGCACACTGCTGTGATTTCCTCTCACATCAGCTTCAAAAGGGCCTATTTGCAGTCCTTCACTTAATTCAGTGGATACAAGCATTTATTCATCATATTAATCAATGTGTATTTAGAAAATGTTAGCGTCGTCTTATTGTTTGGCATTTACACTGTGATTATAACAATAATAATTTTTTTTTTTTTTATAATCACAGGTATCTTGCAACATCCTGATGGTACGGTCCTGAAACAGCTGCAACCTCCTCCAAGAGGACCCAGAGAGATGCAGTTCTACAGTATGGTGAGTGACACAGGAGTTTTCGGCCTTCAAGACTGGTTTAGGCTGCTACGATCATTTTGAATCATCGCTTTGAATCAGACGCAAAAAAAAGAATAATATATATATATATATATATATATATATATATATATATCTTGTACTTCATCATTCATGCATAGAGACCAGCAAAGCATT
>JAUMHI010000053.1:3561006-3592724 GCA_032359435.1 Enteromius unitaeniatus | reverse complement strand
CAGTACTGCAATCTTAAAAGTAGGGGTGTGAATCTTGGTTTCACAATTCAATGCAATAATATTATTATTATCAACACTATGGCCCAGTTTCACAAATATGGCGTAGCTTAAACCAGGACTAGCCCTTAGTTAAATTAAGATATTAATGATATGTCAGAGGAAGATATTTTCATTTGAAGCAGTTCAAACATGCATTTTAATCTGTTACTAGCTTAAGCCTTGTCTGTGAAACCAGGAGAATAGCACATTCTCTTTCAGTACATGGCTACATTTAGTATTAAATCAAAATTAAATGTAGTTTTTTATCATTATATACACAGGCTACTTAAGGCTTAAAACTATTACTTATTTTTTAAAAGTGCTCTATGAATATACAAAAGTTTACAGAAATTGTCTTTTAAAAGTTGGATTTTTCTTTTTTCCCCTCTGCATTATTGCTGCTTGATTATTACTGATGAATTATGTACAGTGGCAGCTTTAACAGACTGCATTCAGACTAATGCACGGATCTCTTTCGATATATCAGATGTTTTGCTCTGCTCTGAAAACATAACTGACGGTGTGTTCATCAGTTTTGTATAAAAGTGCGCCGATTTCGTGCATTTAATACCAATGCATTCCAAACGGTATATGAAGATCACGTACGACAGGTGATAAGAATCAAAGCTCACACATACAGTAGTTTAGAAAACTAGTCCCGTCCGAATAAGGCTACAGTGTAACTCGGCTATACATCCGTGCTAATGGTGAAAGTCACCATAGCTTGTAGTATAGACTCCAACCCAACTTTGTGAATAGATTAACGGCGATAATTTTTTTTTTTTTATCGGGCGATAAAAGAGTCTCGCGTTAACGGCCCACCACTAATTAAAATATATATTTTATACTTATAAATGTTTTTTTTTTGCAGTTGTGCGTCAATGTTTTCTGTGTTTTAACAATACATCAGTTTTTCTTTTAATTTCAGTGTTTTAACCTTATGTATTCCCCATTAATTGAGGTTGACATAGCTCAGGAGTCCAATTTCTATGTTATAGACACGTGTTTATCTTGTTTGTTTTAAAGCCCTGGCAGCTTAAGTAAAAGAAGCACAGTCCAGTCATTAAAGGAAAATGATTGGTTGACCTTTTACTATGTTAAAAAAATGGAAATTTTAAATCTTCAGGATAGGAGCTGTCTAAAATTGCACAGAGAAAGGGCAGCAAGGTCCAGTTTCTTGCTGAAATATTGATGGGGAGCAGACGGTATGTAAATTCTCAGTCTCAGGCCGTCCCAGGGGTTCAGCGCTCTGCCAGCCCGGACGGAAAAACAGATGAATGAAAAGAGCCGATATACATAACCACCAAGCAAACAGAACCATTACTCATAATTGCGCTGTTGATTTGGATGATGTAGAAAGGAACTTAATGCCCCTCTTAAAATAAACCCAAATTACACAGTACAATATTACATTGGCTCCTTCATCACCCTTTCCAGAAGTTCAACTTGAATTTCATTTCCTCACTGGAGTTAATTCAATCAGAGGAGATAATGTAATGACATTGAATGTCCTCTAGAGGGAGAGCCAGACCTGTGAAGGATCTATTCATATTCCAGTCTAAGTTTAAAATGTTTCTTGCTGTCTTTCAGGTGTATAAAGTTGGCTCAGACGGCTTTGACACCTATGACCAGCATTATGGAAGAGGTCTTGTGAAGGACACGATCAAGGAAGGTAAGATCAACCACAGGGTCAAAGCATCATACTGTTTACACCATCACACTGTTACCTAAAACAGACTACGTTCCAGGATGAATCAGGAAAACCTGTTTTATTGACTCTTAAAGACACTATACAATAAGGTGTCGTTTGTTAACATTAGTTAATGTATTAACTAACATGAACAGTGCATTTATTACACTGTTTATTCATCTTTGTGTTAATGTTAATGAAAATACAGTTGTTCATTGTTTATTCAGGTTAGTTCAGAGTGCATTAACTAATGTTAAAGAACACAACTTGTTATTTTAATAACGCATTAGTAAATGATGAATTTAACATAAACCTAACTAAAATAAATGCTTTAGAAGTATTGTTCATTCTTAGTTCATGTTAACTAATGTTAACTAATAAATCTTATTGTAAAGTGTTACCGTGTTTTTTCCTGAATTGACATTTGCCTTTAAAAATCCTGTTGTGTTGGAACATATCAAAGCTTTTCTCCTTTTTTAATACAAATAACTGGATCTTCACTTACAGATAGTGAAGATAGTATTAGCCATTGTTGCCAAGTAGATTAAGAATGTTTAATATCAGAAGTAAAATAAAAGCATTTCTGTGGCTCAACCGGTAGAGCAGGTTTCTGAGGGAATACATTGTACATATTAAGATGTATATTTAATGCAATATGTTTTTGAGTAAAAAAAAAGTTAAATGTATAATGTAGCATACAGAAAAATGTAACATACAATAAATAAATAAATATTATGTAAAAAAAAAAACAGGTATGAACATTATTATATTTAGTGTTTATATAAATTGCTGGTAAAGGTTTTGAATACTTTATTTATTTAATTGTTTATGTTCTATAATAATAGAATCTCTTTTATTGATTGTTTTTTTATTATTATTATTTATTATTTTCCCCCTGTTGTTTTGTGGATGGTTGAGATTTATAATAATACTTTAATCAAGGATGCATTAAATTGATCATAAACCTTTTATAATATTATAAGAAATATAAAATTCACATGAATGTTCTTTTGCTGTTTCTTTTCATGAAAGTATTCTTAAAAAAGAAAGAAAGAAAGAAATATAAAATAATATTTTCCCCACAAAAATATTTAGTTGTGAGCATGTAAAAATGTAAGCACCAAATCAACATAAAATGATTTGTGAAGGATAGTGTGACACTGAAGACAGGAGTAATGGATTCTGAAATATCTGAAATAAATCATATTTATAAATATATTCAAATAGAAAATGCTGTTTAAATTAGAATGGTATTTTACAACAGTACTGATTTTTTTTATTATTTTTTTCATGTACATCATTTAAAAAAATGTCAAACTTTTGACTGGTTGTGTTTTTATATGTACCAGTATAACAATTCATAGTTAATTTTAAATAAAAGTTTGTGATGCCACATGAGGATGTGAGTAATTATACATAATAACAAAATTGCTGAATTTATGATTTATTAAAAAAAATCAGTTGGTTTACAGAACTGATTTCACATTTTTTCTATTGAATATTTGTCTCAATTGCCTGAAGTCAAGGCAGAAATAATTTCAGATAAACTGTCACAGCATTTGACATCATCTGTGCTCGTTTCCTTCCTGACTCATTGATAACTCGGTTATGAACAACATCCTCATTGTTTTGTAGGTTTATACAAGTTCTTCTTCAACGGCGACATTCTCCGCAAAGACGCCATCACTGCCAGCATCCTCAAAGTCCAGAAGATCCTTCAGTGGTTTGAGGGCCAGAGTCGGTTCAACTTTTATGCAAGCTCTCTGCTCTTTGTCTACGAGGGCGTCTACGCGCCCAGTCTCGTCTCTCAAACTCTACGGGAGAGCCAGATTGCACCCAAGGCCTGTGAGCAGAACAACAACATCGATCAGAGCCTCTCCACCATGTACTCCCTTCACAAGAAAGGCTGCGGCCGGAGCCATTACCAAGCCAAACAGGACAACGGCGTTTGGAGCTCCTCGCAGCAGCCCAACGGCAACCACGGCTTGGCAAGACTGGAAGAGGACAGGAAGGAAAGCGAGAGCGAAGCGGGAAAGGAAACGGTCAGTGATGTGGAGGTAAAGATGATTGACTTTGCACATGTCTTCCCTAGTGACGCCCCTGACCAGGGTTATATCTACGGCCTGAAGAACCTACTGAAGGTCCTGCATCAGATTCTGGAGGAGTGATGGAGCGCTTCTTGTCATTGAAGGTATGAATTGTGTAGCCACTTTCATGTCCGTCCACCCGCCTTTCTCTTTCTAATCTGCACTACCTACACCATCAGTGGAGTAACATGTTTGTAATCCTTCGTCTGATGTATGTGCTTTAGTCTTTTAAAAACTTTGTACAGTTTATGAGATCTTACTCAGGTAAATGAATCTATAATGCTTGTATATTTATCCAGACAAAATAAGAAACACTCATATTATGCCTCAGATATTGCGTATTAGTTCCTGTTTCGAGAGCCATTGCAGGATTTTTGTTTTTATCCTTTTACTTTTTTTTTTTTTTTTTTTAAAATAGGAATTAGATGAGTCAAGAATTAGGAAAATATATTTGACGTTTCTTTCACATTTGCTGCCAATATGCCCCTGCCTGTTTCAGACCTGTTGAATTGTGAATTTTATCTGTTTTTTTTTTTTTAATGTTTTATTTTATGTGATTTGAAAAGAATTAAACCTTTGTAAGTGTGTTAATGTTATGTGATTACTGATGCAACATAACTGAAATAACATTGAAGGTAATGAAGTTGAGATATTAAGATTAAGAATACCGTTAAAAATTATAAACACCTTTTAATTTCAGAAATGGATTTTTATTTTTATTCTGTTGGTGATCTCTTTCTTGAAAATGTTTTGCGTATTTGTCTTGCATATAAAAACATGATTTGTCAGTAACCATTTAATTTGTGGTTCACATGTTCAGTAGCAGCTTCATTTTTTTTAACCAAGGAATACTCAGGGTTCCCACAATCATTAAAAAAAAAAAATATATATATATATATATATATATACTAAATAAAAAAATAACAGGAACTGACTCTTATTTAAATTAGTTTTCATGAATTTATTTTAGTTAGGCTCACATTTCAGAGGCTAGACATTTTTTTTAATCAGTCAAAATGTCAAAAATGTCTGATATTTCTCCTTCACTGGAAAAAGTCAGAAAAAGTATGGAAATACATTGGTCTTTTGTGTGGGAACCCTGTTTATTGCATCATTTTTTCAAATCTCAGGCATAGCATATTTTCATAAAATAATTTATTTACATCTCAGTATGTCTCGCTGAACTCATCAGGAGACGATGTCCTGTAAGTTTCACATGTATCTCTTTTGTTTGTGTTATTTGTGTATTATTAGCTTGGTGACGATGGATGTTAAAGACCACAGCTAGTATAATGTAACATTCTTGCACCTTTAAAGAGGCACAACATGAGGAAAGTTGCTTTCTGTTTGTACCCATAAACACAAAATTGCATGAATAGCATAGCTTGGTGGAAATTTGTCTTTAGGCAGAAGTAAAAAAAATTGTTCCTGGTGTGTTAAAGGTTGTCAGTACACTTCAAAAACTGAAAGTGGTATAAGCAAGCTCTGGAATACTATATAGTGCCCTCCAGTATAATATGCTTTTGTTCGCAATTTAATGAACTGATGTCATGTTTACATTCTACCTTTATGGTTATCTGGACAAAGACACATTGTTATATACTGGTCATATCTGCATAACTCAATAATTCATGTCCATTTATCTTATTTATGCACTGAAAGTAAGTGAAAATACTATGTGAACATTTATGCTTTTTGTTAATTACTAAAAAAAAATCATCTGTCATTTTTGTTTCTTTTTCTGATTGTTTGTTTCATGTTTGTTTTTTTATAATCGTATATAGCACCTGATTGGTAACTACTGTATGTGTAGTGCTTAAAGCACTTTAGTGAGCCTTTGGTGAGACTGGATATTTCCCTCTGGAAGAAATTGATCAAGCTTATTTAAGGGCATGAAACTGTTAAATCTCAACAAACGGACAAATGAAGTCTAAACACTCACATCGACATTTTTACACTGGCTAGATCTTTTGTTCAGTGGAACGGCAGGAATATTTCCACGGCATTCATTTTCTGGAAGATATGATATCTCTTTGGTGTACTAACGCTTGCTGTTCGATATGCTGAAGTATACAAGCCTGGGTTAGTGATGTCTCAATATACGTCCATTTTTGTCTTAAACTTTGTATAAACTTAGGGAGTAACATCTGCAAATAAAATCTCAACTCAAATGTCATCCTATTTAGATGGTTTCCAAATAAATAATGTATTCAAATGTCATCCATGGTTTCCTAGAATCAAAGCCCTGAACTGTTTTTATAGCAATTTTTTTTTTCATGAAAATCTAATAAACTAAGCTTGTTGTATTGGGCAGTTTTCATCGAAAAGTGAACGAAATCAAAACAGATCAATGAACGCTCTGGTTTAAGCAAATCTGATGCTTACTGACCTGTATAGTCTTTGAAGATATGTCTGTTAAACCCTGATCGAATTGTTCTCTTAACAAATTTCCAGTTTTGAATATAGACATATGAACTTAATATTTACTTGGATGATACTGGGTGTATATTTGGCAAATTTTCATTAATAAAATCTACATTTAATACCAGCTTTTGATGTTTGTGCTCATTTTATGTGATGTTTTACATGCAAAAATATATTTACCCTCAGGTCTTCCTAAATTTAGAATTTGTTTCTTCATCATTTTCATAAACCCACTTGGTTCCAGTTCTTCAATGAACATCTTTAACAAGTGTATGTTTTTAAGAATAAAATCCTATAAGGCGTTTTAATTTTAAACCGCTATTGGCTAAAATATGACTTCATAATCCAAAATAATGCTTCCTCCAGTAAAATATCTATCCCGTTACCCTCAAAATCCACCAAAATATTTGCTTGATTAAAATATTTGCTATTTTTGCTTGAATACTTCTCTCCTGATTCAGATGAGATGTTGTCAGACTGGAAAAAACACATAATTGATGTGAAAAACAACTTAATAAATTTGTTTCTCTTACGAACACGCTGCTTTTCACTTCATAAGATGTGCTTTGGGCACTCAGAGAATCCATTGTTAAGCAACGTAATGCAAAATTTCTCCAAATCTGTTCCAATTATGGTGGAATGAACTTCGATGAACTATTGCTATAATATGACTCACAGTCTGGAGAAAATCACTGCAGCATAGCATGTAATGCCATTATTAGTAAGTGGTGTTTGGCAAGGCAAACAGAATCAAATAAAATCCTTATTAAATTGGGCCATTGTAATGTCTTGGTCATTATATTTAAAGGCTGTTATGATCAGTAATGGGCTCATCTATGGAGACGATGACTCAAAGCGGTGAATGCTGTAGGACTGTCTACTGCATGCTGCAAGTGTCAAATTGTTCTGGGTGAGTGTAAGATGACGTGATGAGCACACACACAAAGATTCATCGTTTTGTTTGTTAATGTCACATGTATGACCAATGCTGAAGCACTTGTCTCTCCTCGGCTGCACCTGGCTACACGTGTCATTTAAATATTCATGAGTGACTGATATGAAGTTGAATATGCTGTCGCACAGATATCTTTTGACACGTCATGTCATATTATGTCTTTGCAAGTCTACTACTGTACTTGCACTGAGTTAGTTTATTATACTCTTACACTGAGATCCACATTTTTAGAGCTTAAAGAGTAGGGTTATGTTTTGTACACAAATAGTTTTAGGATATGAACAACTACAAAAGAAGCTTAAATAGCTAGATTCAATTTAATTTAATTCTGTAATATATATATATATATATATATATATATATATATATTCAGACGATTTGACCAAGCATAATGCAGATTCTGCCATTTTAGTCTGACAAACAGAAATTAAATTGGATTAACGTCATTTTTACTTGAAAAAACACAGTCTTTGACTCAGCGACTGAAGCTTTCTTCGGATTGTTTCAAGAAAAGATGAGATTCGAAGCGTCGAGTGTCAAAAACAGTGCCATCTTTTGGAAGCAGCCATTCACCTGAGTTGAGTCTCAGTTGTGCACAAATAAAAGCCTGACAACGCTGGGCTATATTTTATCGTAATATATTTACTTTTCAAAAAAGTATAAAGAGGAGACACTGTTTTATACCAAAAGTAACCTGCTCTGTTTGTGCATTGGCAGTTTCCTCTTTGCTCCACGATGTATTTTGCGTGAGAGCGCCATGTTTGTAAAAACGAAGACGGACGGGTCTTGTATTGAACAATAACAAGCTTGTGACACGATATCTATGGCGTGTTTTTTAGAATTTTCACAAATCTGTTAACTGTTGCTCTGTAACTGCAACACCAAATCTGCCAGGACTGGAGAGTTAAGTTTTTAAATATATATATATATTTCACACCTTTGTATTCTTGCATGCGTTTAGAAATTAAGGTTAGCTTTCTGCATTCTCCCGGGATTTTTGTCTCATTTTTCGACAGGATTCTCAGTGTTTTTGCACCAATATGCTGCGAAGCAACGTATCCGGTTCCATCTGGTTATTTACGCACAATAGCACAGGCTACAACAGATTTTCCTTTTAAAGCTGATGGCAGTAAAGGTAACGTTTCCCTGCTTTTACAGGTGAGTGTGAAAACGTGTATAATTGCGTTTGCACCACACAGTGGTTGTTAGTAGTGATGGTGAAATGAAGCTTTCCCTTAAAATGTGTCGTTAAAAGGTTCATTACTCGACGCTTTGCATCACTGTGCACACTAATGACATCTTGTGGTCAAAAGGTGAAGGTGTTGCATGTTTCAGAGGACCCGTTATTATTATTAGGCATTATTATTATATTTTGTATTGTTTCATGTAATAAAACACTCTGAATACTGTGTTTCTGTGTGTATGTAGTACACAATCTTTCGTGCCTTGACTCGTATGTCCTCCAGTCCAGGTGTTTGTTCTTTTGCCTTCTTCACAACCAGATTTAGAGCATGTGCTATACAGTTTGTGTGGCGCTGTTTTAGTCTGCTGGCACATGCAGTCATGTTGGAAGCAGCATCAGTTACCAGGCACCTTACCTTTTTTTGAATGGCTCACTCCACCATTAAAGCTGACTTCACTTCAGCTATATAAAACTGTGGACATCTGATCATTTTCATTTATAAAATGACATGTGACTGCCAGATATGCATCCATATGAAGAGATGTCCACATATTGGATGTGAGGCTTACAGCTCTGGCCTTTTTCACATCATCTTTTGCTTTCTCTTTGGTGTCCTTGTATTTTTCCTCCACCATTTTTTTTAATGTCTGGCGGGATGGAAGCGTGTAGGTTGGATCCAACATACCTACAAACTCCTTAAAGCCAGCATCTTCAACAATTGAAAATGGCTGGTAGTCTTTAACAACCATGTTGACCAAGGCTCCGTCGATCATTTTTTTTCTGATCCCTGTAATACAGTGAAGAATTTAAAATATAACTTAAGCAATACATAACAATGCACTATTTAAGGTATCTATATGTAAAGACAGCAATTGACAAACACAAAAATACTGATCAGAAGTGTTATACCATGGTTTCTAGTAGCTGGCCCACTTCCAGGAGATGTGTTCTCATGTTTAGCTCTAAAATGTCTCAACATTGAGGATGTGTTGTTATTATAAGAAAGCTGTTGAGAACAAATTAGGCACTCAACCTGCAGGAGGTCACATGTATTAATATTAACATATTGTAATTATTTTCATAAACAGGCATAAAATACACATGTAAATATGTATTCATATTATAATTCACTCTTATAGATATTTGTTAATTTAAAATACCATTCTTAATAATAATTAATATAATTTATATTATTATTATTATCTTACTTTATTTGTTGAGACAACTTGAAAATGCTGGCTTTTCTTAGCTGGTTCCATGCTGAAGATTTGATTAAACTCAGTCTCAGTTTAATACTGTTTACAGAGGTTCATGACACTCGAAACCTGCGCAAGGGTTTCGCGCTATTAATGAATCAGATTACGAAGCAGTCACGTGGTTGTAAAGGAAAATGAAGCTTCGGACGTCACTGATCATGTGTTTTTGGCAAAACGAATCAAGCTCCGTTACACTGCTTCACTGCCAGATGTTTGTTTTTTTGATACAAGCTTCGAAGCCTCGGCGCAGAATGTCACATCACTAGTTGTTAGTTTAGTTTTTATTATGTGTTTACTCAATATCCTTCCCAATCCTGTTCCTGAACTATTCTGGTAGGTAGATATACAAGAAAAGGATTAGGCATCTCTGCTCTACTCTACTTCAACCCTTGCTGAAAAAAACAGCACATGCTGGTTAGGTAGCTATGTTTTGATGCTGGTTTAAGATGGTTTATGCTGGCCCTTTGCCGGTTTATGTGGGTCCTTTGCTAGCACATGACCTGCATAGACCAGCAAAGGACCAGCTTAAATCATTATTCCAGCATCAGCATCACAACATACCTAACCAGCATATGCTGGTTTTTACAAAAGGGTAATAATGTATTTTATGTGTTTGGAGTTACACAACATGGGTGTCATCAATCTCAGTCAGGTTGCGGTTAGCCTACATAACACAGATGTCAGTGCTTTTGGCCATGGCTTTTTAGCCATGGTTACGAAACTGTATTATTGGAAGGTTGATATTTCATGACTTATGTGAATTTTGTGCTTTCTGTGGGATAATTAATTTGTTACACAATGCAGTGCTCTTGGTCAAATGGTACTTTAAAGGCAGTGTTGGGCAAGCTACTAAGAAAATGTAGTGAGCTAAACTATCAGTTACTCTACACTGAATTAAGCTTAGCTACACTAAAGCTGAGAAATGTAGCAAGCTAAGCTACAGCCACATGGTAAAAGTAGTTTACTACATCTAAGCTTTTTTTTTTTTTTTTAATTGAACCAACTTTAAATCAATGCTACCTTAGTGATAAAAAATTACTCGACTTAAGAGCCCCACAATCTCAGCCTCGCTCTGCCTCGACAGAAGCGGGAACTGTACCGCGAGGCTCTGCTATGAAAGCCCCTTGCTCGAAGACGGCTTTCCGGGACCGAAGCAGCCTAAGCAGCAGACACTCACAATAAGGGCAGCTTTTATCTGCTTCGAGCACTGCCGCGGCATGCTCCGGTCCCAGGCAAGTCACACATAGCTGGTGTGAATCACCAATCGTGATGAACCGCTGACATGGGGAAACACACCGCTTTAAAGAGCATGGTCTGCCTTTATTGCCCTTTTCTGCCTGTGTTTTTCTAACTCTCTTTTCTAACTCTACTTCACTCACGCACACTTTAGGGAGGGGAAATAGTACCTTTCATTCTTTTTCAGAATGCGTTCTGAATGACCGAAAGCTGATGATGCTCTGCCGCATTTGCCTTTTTTTACTTTCTGGTCTGATGTCACCTGCCCTGACGTCATGCCCTCCTATTGGAAAGATTCTACAGCAGATTCGAGCGTGTCATGCAGGAGGCGTTCCCATAGTGTTTCAATGCAGTTTGAGTTCCCGAAAAGGAACTTATGATAAATTTATTGTTATAGAAATCATTTTCAGATTATGTAATTGGCACACCAGTTATTTCAAGCATAGCTCAGAATATGTTTTAATTTATGAAAACTGTCACGGATGGCAAAGGAACACAGGACATCGAGGTAAGGAATAACAAAATTAACCCGGAGGGTGGATTTATTAAACAAAAGAAGCAAAAAATAAAGTCACAGTTGGGGCGCCGAATGACCCCTTTAAGGCTTTCTCCTTCCAAGCCCGAAAGAGTTGCTTTGTTTCTCAGGGGAAATGCAGGCTAAGGCAGTTCAAGCCGGGTCTGCTTCCTGAGAGATGCAGGGTAAGTCAAGGCACAGTAGCTGGGTTCTGGAAGGAAAAGGAGAGACAGGTTAGTTCGGCGTGTCAGAGTAAAGTGAAGCTCCCCATGTTGGGCGCCTCACACGGCTTATCTGGCCACGGGATAAGGGCTTGCAGCTGGGCTTGATGACCCGCTGATGAGTCTGGCTGGTGCTCCCTCATTGGTAACCAGGGCTCCTGGAGACAGAGAAAGGTAAACACAAGGGGGAATGTGGGGAGTGACCCCTGACAGACCTGCAAAAGCAGACCACAGCTGAGAGATTCCGACGGCATTGTTGTGGGCGGCTCGATGTTGGACGTAAAAATGGTAGCCCTGGAGTGCGAGGAACCATCTTGTGACCCGGGCGTTCATGTCCTTCACCCGGGACATCCATTGTAGGGGTGCATGGTCAGTGATTAGTGTACACTTACAACCGAGGAGGTAGTACCGTAGCTCCAGGACTGTCCACATGACAGCCAGGGCCTCCTTCTCCACAGTGGCATACTTTTTCTTGGCTGGGTTCAGCTTCCTGCTGATGTAAATCACTGGGTGGCCCAGTCATAGTGGCACCGCTGAGCCTGCTGGGCTTGGGTGAGATGCGCCTTCACCATAACCCGGTCGATGCGCTCCCTCATCAGTCATCAATGACTGACCTCTGCATGGCTGACGGCCAAACAGCAGCTCGAATGGGGTGAATCCGGTGGAGGCCTGAGGGACTTCCCGGGCCCCGAACAGCACATATGGGAGCATGAGGGTCCCAGTCCTTGTGGTCCTCTGCGACCAGCCGTTGCAACATCCGTTATAGCGTATGAATAAACCTCTCCACCAGGCCATCCGTCTGGGGGTGGTATACTGTCTTCCGCAGTTGCTTGACCTGGAGGAGGCGGCAGACATTAGTTTGGACATGAACAGAGTACCTTGATCGGTCAGTATCTCCCTCGGAATGCTGACTCGGGTGCAGAGGGTGAAGAGCTCCTGCGCAATGGACTTGGCGGTGGCCTTTCTCAAGGGGACTGCCTCTGGGAACCGGGTGGTGTAGTTGACAATCACGAGGATGTGTTCATGCCCTCGGGCGGACTTTGGTAGCGGTCCTACCAGATCCATCCCGATGCGCTCGAAGGGCACCTTGATGATGGGCAGCGAAATGAGTGGACTGGGGGAGGAGACCGTGGTTACGGAGCTTACATCCCTGGCCAATGAAAACGATCGCGGATCTGTTGTAGGGGGTTTGGCTGCTCCCATATGACCGGCCAGGGGATGGGGATGAGCAAGCTCCAGCACTGCTTCGGTCTTGGCCTTAGGCACAACCAGGAGTTTTTTTTCCTCCCCCCTCCGCTGGGCTACACAGTACAACAGCCCGTTCTCCACAATGAAGTGAGGGGTAGGTTGGGGCCCTGGCTGAACTTCCCGGCCCTTCAGGACCAGGTCATCCAGGGCCCGGCGGAATGATCTCCCTTCCTGAACCTGCTGGAACACATCAAAGGAGACATCGTTACTGAGGGAGGGGGACTCACTGTCTCGGCCGCTGTCAGAGTTCAGGAGAATGGGCTGGCGGCGGACCTCCCTTCCAGCCCTCTTCGGCCTCCGGGCCAGGGTGGGGCTGGCAGGCTGTATTGCAGCAGCCAGCAGCTGATCAAAGACTGGCCAGTCTCGTCCTAGTAGCACGGGTACAGGCAGATCTTTGACAACTCCAACTTCCAACGGCCAGGATCCCACGGCCGTGGTGATGCTAACTCTGCGGACGGGCACTTGTTTGGTGTCCAAGTGACAGGAAAGACTTTGTCTCGGCCCGGGGTGGCAGAAGGGAAGCCAGGAACGATGACGAGTTGATAATATTGAGAAGCGGTTCTTCTGCTACAGGTAACAATTCTTTTAGTAATTTAATGGGAACTGGATCTAATAGGCATGTTGTTCATTTAGATACAATGATGAGTTTATATAAATCTTCCTGTCCTATAGCGGTAAAGTACTGCAGTTTTTTTTTGGGTGTGACGAATGTAGTTGACATATTAGATGCAGTAGAATCTACATTGGTTATTGTATTTCTGATGTTATCTATTTTATCAGTGAAGAAATTCATAAAGTCATTACTATTAAACTGTAAAGGAATATTGTCACATCCACACCAGGCTCCACGCCCAATCTCTGATCACAATCCCTGGAATACTGATCTGCCACACCTGTGCACTCACCTGATTGCAATCACCAACACGACATAAAAGCACCACTCACTCCCTCAGTCAATGTCCGAGCTTGTTTATCGTAAGTGGACTCTATTCCTTGCCTTCCTGCAAACTAAACTTACCTCGGTGCTTACCTGTTCCAGTGATCCCTGTGATTCCTCCGTGTCCCTCCATTCTCCAGCGTATCCTCTTGTTCCAGTCCTGTTCATCTGTGGTGTGGTCTTCAGTTTGTGTGCTCCAACGTGCTCCAACCTTAAGCAAAGAAAGACTTTTAGTTTGTTTATCTCTTTTATTTGAATTGGACTTCCAACATTTTGTTTGGAATTTGAAAAGTATCACCTGTGTCAGTCCGCTTCTATAACAAATATTCAGATTGGGTGGCGTCTGGTTGTTAATCTAGCCTTGGATTGTTTCGGTTATTTTCAATGAGTTTGTGGATATGCTCGGCCCTAGCAGCTTTTAAATCCTGTCTATATCTGGACATACCATTTTTCCATGCAATTCTAAAAACTTCCAAGTTAGTTTTTCTCCATTTGCACTCAAGATTACAAGTTTCTTTCTTGAGAGAATGGGTATTACTGTTTTGAGGTACGATATCTATTTCAGTAAGATCAATTCCATGCGATATAGTGTATGATTAAAATGATGAGTGGGCCCAGTGACATTTTGCTTTACTCCAAAAGAGTTTATCAGGTCTGTAAACACAAGTCTTAACCCATCATTTTTATTATCAACGTGAATGTTAAAATCCCTGACAATTAGCGCTTTATCAAAATAAACCAATAGTTTGGAAAGGATTTCTGCTAATTATTTTAGGAAATCTGTATATGGAACTGGCGGTCTATACAAAGTAGCTAAGACAAGAGATTTATTTTGCATATCTGGTGGAGGAACAATAAGCAAAAGTATTTCAAATGAATTAAACCTGTATCCTGTTTTCTGAGTAACATTGAGAGTTCCCTAGTTGTTTGGGGAAGACGGACCTTTTAACTTTAGATTGTATCATATATATATATATATTATTTTTAAATCTTCACATTATGTATGAACATGTCCAGCTATAAGCATAACAACATATGTTAACAGCTGAAATATTCATTATCTTTTTAGAAAAGACCTCCTCTACAGAAGTTTACTTTGCAAAATAAATCTACCCTGGGAAATATTTACTGGAGTAGAGAGCATGAGCTCTCTCTTTCTCAAACCAAAATCAAGACTGTGATGATCAGAGAGACCATGATGTCCTCTTGGTGGAGCCAAAAACCTTCACAACGTGAATAAACACTACGTATTTAGAGGCATCCAAATGCTGTATACAGTCTTAATGAACAGTGTCGCAAGTAAATGTAGCCTCGGATTCCCCAGAAGAATGAATATTTCAGAAGTAGATTTGTCTCTTGGAAAACATAATGAGCAATTAAGAGAATTCATCCTTCCATGGGGTCCTGTCCAGGCGTGCATGAGGTATGAGAAATGGAAACTCAGAGGGGGTTGTTGGATCCTATCTTAATAACCATGCTTCATAATTTACTCACTGTGCCTCTGGAGCCAAAATAGTGACGTCCTACAACTATGGCTGCCAGTAAACTGACAGCTCAGATGTAATGATTCTGGGTGATTGAATTTTGGGATCCAAATCTGTGGAGCCCGTCTGGCGCATCTCTTTCCAGTATATCGCAAGGGAAGGTGTGAGGGCTATTCAGACTTCACTTAAATATGAAGTAACTATGCTGCAATGTAATTTCTCAAAGGTATCACCTCCTCTTTGACTTTGAAGGGTCGGAAAGATGCACAATTATACTTCTTCACCCAAAGGTACATTTTAATGCTCAGAGATGTACTCTTTCTGAGCTCAAGAGTTCTCATTTGTTTAATTTATTTGTCTTAGATGTTTCTCCTGAACTTAAGTACTGACATACAAGGTCAAATCATTTGGTATTGGAAGAATTATTTAAGAAATACAAGTTCAAACTGAAATCTTATATTTATAAATACAGACTTTGAAATCAGAGCTCAATTTGAGACATTGGAATCCCTTCTGAAACTACAGGAAACACGTGAGAATACTGTTTTTTTGGTCGGGTAAGCAGATGACTTCATCAAACATTTCCAGTGAGATGTTTGATCTCATCTGGGTTTCCCCTGGGCAGAGGCAGTGTAAGGACTGTATTCTGTTGTAAATTGAGCAACCGAGTATATGCTTGTATATCCATTGTGACTCTATGAGCTTTAACAGAGCCATAAATAATGCAAGCTTGCACGTTCGGAGTATTTAGACGGCCTTCGAGGCAGTCAGAAGCACACTGCTTCCCTGGTGGTTATCAGAAAAAGCCTTGCAGGCTTCAGATATGTTGTCTACTATGTTTAGTAAATAAAACAGATGCTTCCTGAATTTTTCACTGCCAACTTTCCCAGAAGATAATGTGAAAAGTATTTCCCCAAGATAATTTGTTCCCAGAGTTGTTAAAGTAAAGTTTGGACATACTGTTCAGAGTCACTATGCATTTGTACACAATAATTATTGAGGACATTTTAAGTGTATATTAATGAAATCTCCTAAGAGAAATCTGAGGGATAATTAAGAAGACTGGTTTGGTCCAGAGCCACCACAATGACTAGAAATATTGCAGAGAATACTTATTTTGTGTCGGGGCATTGTAGCAGAAATAACAGGCTTGCCAAAAACCATGTCACGACGCAAGCATCCTCACAAAAACTTTTTGTTTTTGACTTTGACTGATGTGTCTATACCCATGGTCATATATTTTGTTTGTACAAAAAATGTTTTAGTTTGGACAGCATGCTTGAGTCATGTTTATACGCACTGGGGAAATAATTGGTAACCTTGAAAGAGTAACATCTAAATGTGACCCTGGACCACAAAACCAGTCTTAAGTACCTGGGGTATATTTGTACCAAGAGCCAAAAATATATTGTATGGGTCAAAATGACAGATTTTTTTTTTGGGCAGAAATCCTTGAATGAAGGTATTTAGTCAATTTCTTACCAAAAATATATTAATACTTAATTTTGATTAGTAATATGCATAGATAAGATCTTTATTTGGACAACTATAAAGGTGATTTTTCTCAGCAATTAAATTTTTCTCTACCCTCAGATTCCAGATTTTCATATAGTTGTATCTCAAATATCAAATATATTTGGTCAAATATTACCACAGCATCATTCATATGTGTGCTTGCTGGTTAGGAAGTCTCAACATTCTGTTCATTTCCCAGAGATGTTGTTGAATAATATCATCTGCTAGATCAGGCAATTAAGCATTTAGTAAAGCAACTTGTGCTGTCTGTATCCTTGTATATTAATAATAAAGTTTCAGAAAGACCGCAAAAACTGAAAACTCCAAATTTAGTACAGTAACCACTTATAAAATTGATTCTCCTCAATATTGAATCATATTTCTGTAGAGACCAGCACAGCACTGGCTTTGACTCAATCTGTTCTCCCCAAGGCTTTTGCTCCATGATTCAACCCCTGCCACAATCACCTCCCTCATCAAATATAGATGAGGAAAACAAGCCAGTGGTAAGTCTGCGGCTCAAAATCCCCTCACGTGGTGAGTCTTCAAGAAGAAATTTTGCCGGAGAGACAGTAGACAGCAGCAAATGCACTGCACAAATTGAATGTGTGTATTTGTTTGATGTATATAGTTTGTGCTTTACTCTTACTTCTGGAATGCGTCATTAAAATGTGCAAAGTACAACCAAAAGTTCAGACATCAGTCACAAAAAATAAGATGGATCATCAAACCTGTGTTTACACCTTACCTCTCATCTGGCCAAGGAAGTAAAATAAGTTTATCAAGGCCAAATGTTTAATTTAAAATAATATCAACCTCTTTCCAGAGTGATGCCAATTCATAAAAGAAAGTGGTATGAATGTAATAATAATTTGGTGCAGAATATTGATGGTGAACTTGGTGTTGTAGAGTAAGACCATCCAACATTTTCTGTCCTCAAACTGCACCTCCAAAACCATTAGAAATGCATGCCTGAAGATAATTTTTAACAATGTACTTGAGTGTGCATTTCACAACCAACTCTTCTTAATGACTGTCAACATGCTGCTAGTTTTTCTTAATATCTTGTACTGAAATATATTTTAGTGCCAAGTGCAGTTGTTGTGGTTGCATTGGTTTAAATCTGACTGAATCGCTCAAACATATTCAGCTATTACAGCAAAATACATAAAAGACTAAAGACGTAATAGCCAAATTATGTTTATGACACAGAGTGAAAATGAAAATCCAAGAATTATTAGGACCAGCATCCCTCCATGGCTGCAAGTGACCTCGAGGACAAGCTTCAGATCCAGAGAAGCTGTCGGGCTGGAATGGACTCTGCCGCAGGAGCCATCTGAATGAGTGGTTCCTGCCGGGGCGCCCACAACCCACCTCCATAGGCTGGAAAGCAAAGCCCGCCCACCCGTCAAAGCCGTGCAGGACAATTTCTGCTCTTGCTGGCCGAGCCTTCTCCTCTGCTGGACAGGCAGCCTTGGCCCTTCACTCGATGGCCGTGCTGCAGGTCTTTCAAGCCAAGGAACCCGATACCGAGACAATGAGAGAACTGCGCAGCGCTAATGACTTGGTGTTGAAAGCAACGAAGCTTACAGCGCAGATGATCAATGGCCAGCCTCGTAATTTTTCGGCCCCTCCGTCAAGGGATTTGCAGAGCGCCTCACAGAGGCACAGATGGCGTTCCAGGCAATGTGACAGTTTCTGCCTAAGCGCTCCACTGCATCCACCTCTGCTGGCCACCCCAGAAAGCCGCCACAGCAGTCGAGGCAGACAAAGCAGGAGTCGAGGTGCAGCTGTAGTTCATCGACTAGATGCTTCCCCTTTCACAGAATGCAGAGACCCCGGCCCAGAGTAGTGCTGGACCCTCTGCTGCCGACGTCCTCCTGATCTGCTTTGCAAGAGAGCGGGGCAAAGTCTCGCCACGGCAGGACCACCTGCCTTGTCCTCTAGCTCACACAGTTCTGGGTATGAATCACATAGCTGCAATAAATGGGTCCGTAAAAGTGCCCCTGCAGCGCGCTGTTATAGTGCACACACAAACTCACAAAAAGTGCTAAAGTGCTCCACTAACCCTACCCACAATCCCTGCCGGACCTGGGACTCGAACCCACAACCTTTGGGTTACAAGCCCAACTGAAGGGTGTAAAAGGTTACACCCTTCAACTTGCAAGGTGGCTGTCAAGCCGCATCGCTCATGCTGCGGACCGAAGTGAAAGCACTGCTCTAAAACGGCGTGATACAAATTTTTCCCCTGAGACAGATGGGAATCTGCATTCTAAATTATCTCGACGACTCGCTCATTCTAGCCGCTCGCGAGAGGAAGCGGAGAGGCACAGGGCACTTCTCCTTTGCCATTTAGACCATCTCAGTCTCAGGGTGAATTTTGCCAAGAGCATGCTGATGCCCAGCCAACAAATAACGTTCTTGGCCACTGTAATCAATGCAACTCAATGCAAATGAAAGCATCGATCTCGCCAGAGCGCGCCGCGACCATAACGTGCTACACAGCCTCCTTCAATATCGCAAAGTTTCGTCCCCTGAGAGCCTTTCAGAGAATAATGGGTCAAATGGCCACAGCCTCATCAGTGCTACAGCTCGGCCTGTTACAAATGCGGACGCTACAGCATTCGTTGAAGGCACGGATGCCACCGCGAGCTTGGTGTCACGGATGCCTTCAGCTCAGGACAAACAGAGCCTGCTTTGCAGCTCTCCGCTTATGGAAAGACACCCAGTGGCTTCAGAGAGGCGTTCCCCTCCACATAGTGTGCAGAAGGAAAGTGATAGTGACAGACGCCTCCATTAAGGGGCGGGGCGCGCTGCATGAGGGCTCGCAGGCCTCAGGCCTGTGGTCAGATGCAGACAGCAGCTTGCACATCAACTGCGACCTGGTTTGCTCAGACAGTATGACAGTGGTGTCATAAATAAATCATCATCTGTCATCGAAGTGCCTATTCAGACTGTCTGCACGCCTCCTCAGGTGGGCCCAGCACAATCTGCGCTTGATAAGAGAAACTCACATACCTGGCAAGCTGAACCAGGGCGAGGATATGCTGTCACAGGGAGCAGTTCATCCACAGGAATGGACTCCTCACCCTTAAACTAGTTCCAGTTGATCTGGAAGACGTTCAGCAAGGCGGAAGTGGATCTTTTCGCTTCAGACAACAAAACTTGTTGCCCAGAACTGGTCCAACCTCCTTTTCTATGGAGGCCAGACTAACCCAGGTTCCCTGAGACACGGGAACGAGTACTGCGTTCCATGCCATGCTGTAAGTGCCTGTCACTTCAGTCGAAGTAACCTGAAGTCCTACGGTGGAACGGCCGCTATATATACATGGCCCTGCTCAAAACGCTGTGCCCCTCTGCCCTGCTGCCTCTTACGTAAGGTAAGGACGCTATCTGAGCGCGGAGAGTGCCTCGCAGTACGGCAGGGTAATCGTCCAGCTGCTGTGGCATTATTCAATGGCGTAGGCTTCGTTCGTTAGGGACAGCAAAGTTGTACGTCGCTGAAGGAGAAGAAATCTGAAGTCCTGCGGTGAAACAGCCACTATATACACATGGCCCCGCCCCCTCAGGCGAGCTTCGTCAGGAGCCACGGCCATTGGTTGGCGCAGCACAGCTCCCAACTCATTGGTTTAAGAAGTTACCACTGCGCAACCACTGGCTTCAGTTAGGAGGAAAAAATGAGTTTTTCCCATATGGAAATGACCTATTTGTTACAGATGATTCGAACTGGTGCTCCTCACCTCTCATGTAAGTCTCTGTACTCCATGAGCTACCAAACACACCTACCGTCTATAAAAGCCCATAGATTTGAAGCTGAATGTGTGATGCTAATGTTCAAAAGCATCAGAAGAAGAAACAAACAAAAAACTGCACAATACCTTTTTTTAACTAAAGATGAAAAACTGTTTATATACATTTTGGCCATTCATTATTTACACAACAACAGAATTTTGGTAGTCTTAATAGTGCAAAAGTTTGAAACTGTAATTTAAATTTGTAAATATATATTTTTAAATAGCTTTCATGGATCTGTGTGAACGGAGATTGCAAAACCACAACTTTAAAGACTTGAGACCTACTCCCTGAAACAGTTACTAACTATAACTAACAATAACTAACAATAACATTCTGATTGAATATCAATAGCTGTGGTGTCTTCCCTATTCTCAAAGTATTAGAATGATTATAAAACCTTCTAGTTATATTTCTTGGTGTGAACAGCCATTCACAATAGCAGCTGCTTTATTATGCACTATTATTTCTACTACTCTGTTTATGCATGTTAAGATATGCATATGTAATGTAATGTCTGTATATTTTTATGTTGCCTACTTAGTAGTGAGTTCTCTTAAAGCGGTTCTCTTATGAGAATTGTTATCTTATTCTCTGAACCATTTTTCTGTTTTCCGTGTGCTTGCGTCATTAGGAGACAGGCCAAAGATGTTTTCCATAAATTTGACTGCAAACCACTTGTGCTTCATCATCATGGGAAATTTTGATGTATTTGAAAAGAGGTTGTTCACGGCTGACTTGAGACCAGTTGTGATCGTAAAAATGCCTGAATCTTGGTTATCACCAGTGGATTTGGGCTTCCCAAGAAGTCCATAAATTATGTCGCGGCTGTTATTTTTTACCTGAAGATTACCTATTATTATATGATAAAGCAATATAGCATTTATTTTCGTTTATAATAATCAGTGTTGGAAGTAGGGTTGGGTCGATAGAGAATGCCATCATTCATTGCCGATGGCCGATAGATATCACAATACTGAGCCGGCATCGCAATCCTCTGCCCTGCCGCGGGAGCAACAACCAGCTCGCGAAAAACACACTTAATCTATGGCGGCAAATCTATGCCACTTGATATATCATCTGCGTGCAATGCAAGCACTCATGCACGATCTTCTCTCACCTGCTTGTGCGAGGGGCAGGGCTTGGTGTTTGGTGTTTTAGTTAACAACCCCCTCCCCAAAAACCGCTGCCTACGACGACGATGCCATCGTCCATCGCGATATTTCACATTAGACATCGTACGATGCCAAATTGGCCGACATCGCCCAACCCTAGTTGGAAGTAACGTGTTAAAAAAGTAATGCATTAAAGTAATCAATTTTGTTGTAACCCAATAGTTTGAGGCATTACTAATCAAGTTTCAGTAATATTTTACTTGGTACATGTTCAGTAATGCTTGTGTTACAACACACTTTTTGCCAAAATGTTTATTGTTTAAACAACAGCAAGACACAAGACAAGACGCAAGTCAGCTCTATTTTCTGTGTGATGTGGTCAAGTAAAGGCATATTTAGGTTTTACAGGAGTTTCGCGAGGCTACTGGCCCAACAGTGAAAACATGGCATGATTTTGTCCTCTGTGTTTCAGGTCTGAGGCTATTAGCTCCACCCGGCTCGCACTGGCCAGTGGCCCGAGCCCGTCTTTTTTCCTTCTACCAAAACAGCTTATACTGTTTCATCTAAAAAAACAGTTCAGTTTTGAGTTTAATGGCACAGGAGCGCTTCACAAAAATTAACTGAAACTCAGCGAAAAAAAGACATAAATACAAAATTCTTTAAATGACCAAAAAAAAAAAAAACCTCTATAATGAATAACTTCATTATAATTTTAATCCATAAAAATGACTTAAGGTGCATCAGAGGAGATGGCGAGTCAGGAAATGTATCTTTGTCAAACGGACTCAGAAAACCCTAAATAATTTAAATATCTTTTTACTATTTTCCTTTGACATAGTCATTGTAATTAGGCTACATTTGTTGATGCTGTGACAAGCTTTAGCCTATTGTGTTTATATGAATGCAGAACTCTCAGCTGCACTGACGGCACGCTCTTTGCAGTTATTTTGGTGAAAGTAACTCAAAAGTAATACAGGAGTCATTTAATGCATTTTAATTTTGAATCAGAAATATTGTAATGTAAGGAATTACTTTTAAATAACAGTAACAAGTAATATTGAATGTATTACAGTTTGGAAGTAACTTGCACATCACTGATAATAATGCACTTAGCTCAGACAAACATGGCAGTTGAAATGGCCTTCATGTTGCAAAGGAAAAGCTTTATTAGTCCGCTTTATTGCTCACATGTCTCTGTCAGTAAGGGTGACAGACCAGTCGATGACCAGGTCTTGCTTCGCTATTGAGGTGGTTTTTCACCAGGAACGCTGCTAGGAGTAAAGAGTCCTAATTCAGTCTGGGATTTCATAGCAACTTCAAATGCATTGAGTCCTGTCGGAGTAGCTGTCCTTTTGAGACATCCAAGCAAGCGTTATACTGACACATAATACGATAGAGTGCTGTGTACCGATTTCCCCACAGTCCATAATGTCTAAAGCTATCCTGAGAGAGATTGCAGTGTGCACATATCTGGAAAATGTGCTGCAGTCTCTAGAAAGATTACAGAGGGGTTTAATTTGTGGATCCTCAGCAAGGTCATAGTTTGTCATAAAATTTTAGTGACACTTTATTCAAATGCCATAAATGCATTCATTATTTTCCTTGATTGGCTCTATAGAGGCCTTATGAATGAAATATACATTAAACGGCATGCATTAACATGGTTTTCCTCAGCTGCATGGCCTCATTGTGAGTTCTTGTTTTCATCAGCGTAATTGATGATTTAATTTTTTTTTTTTTACCATGCCAACACATTCAGATTCTCATCCTTTCATATGCAGGAAGATTTGATTTCCTTTTGTGGAAAAAAGAAGCGTGACATTTCCAAATAAATTGCATTTAAAATTTCCACAGATGGGCTGAATGTCATTGTATGCCGATCAAGAATCAATAAGCCATTTTTATGTGTGCCACTCTCTGTTGCAGTCTGTTTTCAGCTCAACTGCTGGAAATTGTCTGTAAAGTTCAAGGCCCGATCTTGAGTGTTGCTGCTCCACAAGACAAACACTCCACGCAGTCGAGAGTGACGCTCACTGCACTGCCGATCAGCCCATCAACTAAAGAGTTTATGTTTCAATGCTAGCAGACTGAAATGAAAAACTGGATCTTATGTATATTAAAACCAATCAATTCGGTGACCTTTCAGGTTTTGCTATATGGAATCCCAGTTGGAAATACTATTTTTATCGATGAACTTGGTGATGTGGTGAAGTTTTTGACCCGCTTTAATAATGAATGATGACTCAAACTACATATCAGGCACTGACAGGCTTCAGCTGGCAGCACAATTGAGACCAATTAGCACAAACCTCAACGGAATTTGAAAAACTAGTGAATTTACAGCTAGTCTGCCCTGCTTTTCCCCATAGGCTTTAATTCGGAACTGTGAACAGAACATTTGCAAGCACGTTAATCAACGTGTGGAATAGACATTTATACCCAAAGTTAGGGTTTGTACATAACTGAGATGGAAAATGTGATCCATAGATTTACTGTATTAAAATTTTTTATTCAACTAAAGGATTAGCTGGTTATTTATCAGTGCTCTTAAATATTCTTAAAAATTACAGTGTTTGCTTGAGAGAGAACTTAAAGGATTATCCTGACAGCAAAGGAAAAACTGGGCTTTGATTGACTCCTACTGTAAACCTATTCCTCTTCAGTCCTTCTAGTTTTCAAATGTAGAGTAGTCCGTGGATTAGTACTCAATAAAACAACAGGATCCTCATTAATAACCACAGCAGGGCTTTCCTCCTTCACCATGGGCCTGTAATAATACATTACACAACTAAACCCTGCGCTCACGCCCAGCAAATCACCTTTTCATCTGTTTTCTGTCCAACTTTGACAGATAAATCTTGCCATTGGCAAAGAAATTGTGGAAGCTCTGAGGACCACTGCAATATCATAGCCTGACCCTTTTCAAAGATAGGTTGTGTGCATTCAT
The DNA here is from genome assembly GCA_032359435.1 of Enteromius unitaeniatus. Lineage (NCBI taxonomy): Eukaryota > Metazoa > Chordata > Actinopteri > Cypriniformes > Cyprinidae > Enteromius > Enteromius unitaeniatus. The sequence continues at coordinate 3,568,081 of JAUMHI010000053.1, read as the reverse complement.
AATTGAACTAAATGGAATTCAATTCAAAGAACTTGCACTCTTGGAAAATGGTTCTTTAGTGCCATTTATGGTTCCACAAAGAACTTTTAACATCTATCTATCTATTTATCTATCTATCTATCTGATTAGTTTAGTTGAATCTAATCTAATCTATGTAATGTGTGTGTGTGTTTATTATTTATAATATAGTTATGTATATTTAAACAACAATTGACCTTTTATTACCAGTTATTTCCCGGCTTACTTTTGCATAATAATAATTATTAAAATTAATTATTAAAATAATCTAATTATGTTTCGTTACAAACTGAATTTTCTTTCTGTAATTTACTACATTTTCTATGCTTCTCATCCTGTCCAATTCAAACGTAATATTTCATTTTTCTCATCTTAGCTTCAAAGACACATGGTTAAGATGATGAATTTACTTTGCTGTTAATGAGCTTCAGGGCTCCATCAGCTGCAGTGTCACCTGAAGTCCTTTAGCAGATAAAGCTCCTCTCAAACCCATAATATGGCGCCATTAATCTACAAATGATAACTTGTGTCTGTGCTCAGGCTGATTTATTATTATCCAAGAGTCCAAAAACACTGTTGATTGACACGTTCTCTTGAATATTATGCATTAAGCTTTAATCCACACACTTTGCGGCATTCAGTCTGAGAATGAGGCCTGACTTTTATGTGTCGTGTCTTCAGGTCGACTGCCCTTCACGAAACAAGGCCATGGTTTCCCGTTATAACTATTGATTCCGTGGACAATATGCGTGGTAGCTAAAGGCAAGAATGAGATTGTGTCTGCTTTGCAGGCTTCAGTGTATCAGTATCAATGTCTGAAGGTCTCATCTCTCATCCCTGAGGACAAGAGGATGAAACTGAATTTGACAGTTTCAAAAAGCTTTCCACCAGGTGGTTGTGTTATAAAATCTCAGTTATGTGTGAGGAATGCACTATGCAGGTGTTCTCATATAAAAGATGTAAAAGTAAAACTTGGTTTGGGCTCTGTTCCGAAACATATTAAATGGAGCCTGATAAGCAACAGTCTATAGGCTTCAGATAAATATAGGACACTCACAACTGTGGGTAACATATTAGGTAAAACAGTTCGTTTTTAGTACAAATTAAGGTAAAACAATATAAATTGTGGCATAAAGTTGATCATCAAAAATTAAAGAATTAATTAGTGAATACATAGTACAAATTCTACTTGTTCTCCATCTTAGATAAATAGATTTGACACATTATAAACAAACTTCTACCATGGTTAAATGGAAAAATAACAAAATAAATTGATAAAATAATACTTAAAAAATTATTTAGTTTTACTTTGATGTACTAAAATAATTCAAATTAAAAAAGGCATACAAATAAAATAAAAATAATAAAAAAGAGATTGAGCAAAAAAACTATTAATAAATATCAAAAAATCCTTTTATGTTAATATAATACAGTTGATTCCTATTTTTACATTATTTTATTTATTTATTTATTTATATCAAATCCTTACACTGAAAGTGCTTCTGTGTAACCTTGTTTCTCTCTCTCTCTCTCTCTCTCTCCTCATGGCAATCAATTTTATGCCAAAATAATAATAATAAAATAGAAAAAAAAGCTGTTGATAAAACATAACTTTTACTAAACCAGGAATACTCAATTGTCTATTTTTTTATAATTTTGTTTTTAAATTGAAAAAGGCTGATAATTACAGCTTCAGATTTAGGGCTGTTATTTTCTGGAACTGTTTGAATTGCAGCTGTGGCATTTGTAAGATTGTGGTGTTGCCCATTTGCTCTGGTATAAGATCAGTTGTACCTTTTCCTCACTGTTCTTTGTAGTCAGGGTTGCCCATGGTTCACATTTTGTATTCTGCCCAAAGCGTATACCCACTACAAATGTGCAAATGACTCACAGCTCTGCTGCACGCCGCTGGAAATATAACCATTTCATTATGAGCAGGCTGTTTGAGCATCGCACAAAGAAAAAATATGTATCATCTGCATCATGTGTGCAATGGCAGTCGGCCCTACAGCTGTCACAGGCACAATAGATTGGCGTGATGAACAGTGTTACGTTCCAGCCACACAATCAGCGTGTGGGCTGTATTTCACCACACACACAACACGTCAAATCACCCTGCTCATGGTGACATTTTATATAACCCCCCTACATTTTAATGAGACTTTATTTCATTGTCTATGCTTTCCATTCGCTTTGCTTCTTTTTATTTTTCACATAGTGAATATTTGTGAATGCTAGTCAAAGTTAATCATGGACAAAGTACACTTTCTGTCCCTTTTGTACAAATAAATAATTTTGGTAACACTTTCTATGAAGCATATATTTATAATACATTATAAGCGTATTCTTAAGGCATTATAATGAATGCATGATGCATTATAAATAACTTTGTAATATGTTGTATCATGAATATTCAGTTTATAATAATAAGATTATGTGTGGTTACAGCTTTTAAGAGATAATTTATAACACACAGTGAACACAAATCAACACTGACCCACTTAAATGAGTTTTGTAAATAAAAACAAGGTTTGATTGGGATGGCTGCAACAAACACCAAAAAAAGCTGGGACTGTAGACTGAATGTTCTGACACAGTCTACAATTAGAAGGTGATTTTTTAGGATCATGTTTGGGTATAAAAGAAGCATCTTTATTATTACAGTATATATATTATACCAGAAATAATATTGTGAGATGATTCATGACACTTAGAGAAAGTAGGTAAGGCAGGAAACCTGACCTTTGAGCCCTCAAACGCCATTGCATACAAAACCATCTTGCGGTGTTAAATAAAGCCACATGGGCACAAGAGTACTTCAGAAAACCACTGTTACTTAACTAGGTCTGCCGCTGCATCTAGAAATGTAACTTGAATCTCTGTACATCAATTCTATGCAGTGATACTGCAGGGTTCTCTGGGTCAGAGCTCATTTCAAATATTCAAAAACTGGCCAGCAGATCTGTCTTATATTGAAATATATGGACCATCATGAAAAGGAGAATCTGATAATGATAACCATGGACTGTTGAGCAGCTGAAGCCTTGTATCAAGTGAGATTGAGCAAAAAATGTTGCTCTCAGAACTTTAACTATTATGCCGAATCTCAATTCTATTTTATACCCTCTCTTTTTCTCTCTCACTCTCTCTTGAATATAGCATAACAAATTATTACTTTTCATTAAAATCTTTATTAATGTCAGTGATGCTTTTATGCACCTTAGTGCACTTTAGTTCGTTCGGGCAGCCATGTAGCCAGTGTAGCTGGGTTATGGTGTGGAAAAACCATACCCTTTCATTTGCAGTGTGGTTCCGAAAAATCTATGTTTGAAGGGCTATCTGGCCCTTCCTCTTAATCCCACATCTCCAACTAAAAGAGAATCGAGACAAAAGGGGAAGGACTAAGGGGTAGAAATGGGATTGGGCCTTAGTATCCTCAATTCCCAAATGATTAATCATTGTAATTAGAAGGACAGCTGAGTGTTAAATACGCCTCTATCCCAACTTTTTTGGTGTATTTTGCACCCGTCAAAATCAAAAAAAAATTTGTGTTTTAAAAATTACCATTTGTTCAGTGAAAACATTGGAAGTCTTTTATTTGCACTTCACTTGTCAATTAAATAAAGGCTGAAGAGTAAAATCTGAGATTATTTGTTTTATTCCATTTGACTAAAAATCCCAACCTTTTCTGAATCATGATTAATAATCTGTTCAATTAAAATATATATATATTTTTAGTATTTGTACTTAAAATTGACTTTAAACTTGATACTTAGAATTATTAATTAATATTAATATTACTGAAACGAACACAGAGAGCATTATAATGGCCCCCTGTCAACCTCTGGGCCCTATGCACTCTGTCACTCTTCTCCTTTCACTAGCAATGCTCCTGGAGACCCCAGATATATGCACAGGCAAATGCAATGAATTTTCACGTGTTTGATTGGCAAACCCCTTCAGAAATGTACTTATCATAAGTCATTTCAGCAGATGGAAATCAAACGTTCCTGTTCACCTCTATCTCAGAAAGCTTTCATTCAATCTCATATGTCAACAGCTGTCTTTTATCAGTCTATACATAGATCAAACTAAAATAGTAAAGAAAAAAAAACAAATCCTACAGAACTTTGTGCAAATTTTATTTAACAGCCAGCCTGCTTTATTTATTTCATTCCCAAATATATATCTGCGAGTAAAATGTATTGTTGTGTTAGAACAACGTGTTATGGTGTATGGAAATAAACTCATACCATATGCATGTTATTTTTATAAAGCTGTTCTTCCAGCATTTTGCAAATTGTTGGATTTTGAATTTAAATACAATCATGTTATGCTGGGCTACACACTTATAAACCTTTCTTTTGGGTTTTGTGTTAAAATGAAATTGTTTCTACTGATAAGGACTAAATAGGCATAATATCCATTTAGTCCATTTATACAATTTTGATTTTATGAATGTAAGGACAGACTAATTGAAAAGTGTGTCTAATGCCTATCTAATATAGAAAAAGCACCCAGTTAATATGGGGCAGTCGTGGCGTAATGGATAGTTTGTGGTAATGTGGAAATAAATAGTATTGCTAATTACATAATAATTCCTAAATGTGTGTGTGTATATCTATCTATCTATCTACTAATGTACCTCTTTTGTATTTTCATGAACATTTTCTGAATTGTCAGAATTGTCTTCCAACATCTAATATCTCTTATTAGCTCAAAATCTCATCTTTAAGATAAGGGCTGTATCATGATCTCAGAGAAATTAATGGGGGGAAAGTCTTTAAAAGGCGAAAAATGAGGTTAAAACGTAAAGCTGAGCAAGATTTGTTGCATTTCAAGTAAAGATGAGAGTGTAAATAATGATGTTTGCTATCAGCGCTTAGATGACCTTTTAATTGTGCACACAATATTCATAGAGTTAAACAGTTGAAAGACCCACTAATTACACAGTAATTTCACGTTTCACTCATTTACAGAGTAGTTTAAACTCCCATGAGCGTTTGTGAGATAATCCGGATAAATACACCAATGGCTTAACTCTGACAATGGGATCTCAATAGGCTTCCTGTTGCGCGGTTGTTGCATCAGCGCTGCATTGCATGCTTACACCGTGCTTCAGATATATGAGACAAGATGTTGATCAAAAACAAAAGAGCTTTTGAGTGAACCCATCTCTGCCTCCTCAGAGACTTGATCAACTGCCATGATTATAGCTCAGCAGCCTTATCTGTTCTGCACCGCTATGATGAATTTTTCCAAGGGCATCTGGAGACGCATGAAGCGAAGACAGTTCTGAAATTTTAACAGTAGGTCTAATTTGACGTCTCAGTTCATCTATAGAGTACCTGACCCTAGAAAAAGTTTACAGATTTGTCATCCCAGCCAAATACGGGGGAGCTTTTCTTGTTGATGTTGTTGTTGTTGTACTACCACTAACCATCTGCCGACTGCAGTAATTGTTGCAGTAATGTTACATTGCAGTTCACAAAAACTGGGGGAGTGTTTTGTGTGTGTTCAAGTCACAAATGAAAGCTTTTGTTCCCGCTCCGTTCCTGAGCTCCTAATGGCTCACTGCGATTGCGTTGGCCTTTGTAGTCGAAGAAATCGCTGCCATCGCTTACATGTCGTTTCATAGCAGAATTTCAAAATTTGTCATGGTACTGATGCACTTTTCACTTCGAATAAAAAGAAGTTTTAAGAAAAGGGCTGCATCATTTTAGTTAATAAGTTGCTCTGCTCCATGTCAAGTTGAATTATCTTTTTCTTTCTGCTTAGCAGAGAGCTTACTTGAAAAAAAAGGAAACACTATTAACTATTTCCAATTTATTCAAAAAAAGTTGCCAGCAAATTTGATGAATTTATTATATTATATTTTTATTATTTATATTTCAGAATATTTTCTGCTATGCACATATAAACATATTATACATCAAAATTAAGAACCAAGCCTCCACTTGAAAAAAAACTCTTTTATTCTATCTTTATGTGTTCATATTTCTTGAATGCAGATAGGTTTCATCAGAAATACGACATTTTGGACAAAAAACTGAGAAAAATTATTTTTTTATCTGTACTGCATTTTCAAGCAAAATACATTTAAGCTATCATATTCTTTCACCTGTAAATAATTATATCAAAATTAAAAATTACACACATAAAACACACCCTCATATACATATGTTTACACACGCACACATACAGTACATACATTTAGGTTACATACATACAAATATACCTATATATACACACAAATACTCATATCTATATTTATATATAGATCACGGACACACACACACACACAAAAGCAATATAGTCATATTTGATGGGTTATCAGTCTATCCACAACATAACTAGACATGTTTCTGTGTCTGAAAGGCATCTCTGTCACTGACTAGCCTATTTCATGAGTGGTCAAAATGGTCAAAACACGATCTACATGCACGAGCTGCAAATATGATCTATATATATATGATCTACATTGACTGTGATCCTTCCGTTTATGACAGTCATCTTTTTTTCGACCCTGGTAGACCCGGGAAGCCCCGTAATTCATTCAGGACATGCACTAGGGCTTTCGTAACCCTAATACACCTAGAACAGGGATTGCTGTAAAAACTCATTGTAAACCTAATTGACGAGATATCTCAGCAATGGCTGGAAAAGAGTTAAGCTTCTGTATATGCAATACTGGCCAAGGCTCGATCCTTCAAAAAAACATTGTAGTATGCAGATTTGTGGATGAATTATCAGTGCTCAATTATTAATAATGATTCTTTTTGATAAAAAAAAAAATCTTTTTGCTGCTTAATATATTTGAAACTGTGACTTTTGCATCAGTATTCTTTGAATAGTATATGTGTGTGTACTGTGCATATTTGTGTATACATAAATACACACCCACAGTATTGCGAAAATATTTACATGTGTTTACATGTCATACAGAATATACAGGTCCTTTTAAAAAAATGTGCATATTGTGATAAAGTTCATTATTTTCTGTAATGTACTTATAAACATTAGACTTTCATATATTTTAGATTTATTACACACAACT
>JAUMHI010000053.1:3486726-3498301 GCA_032359435.1 Enteromius unitaeniatus | reverse complement strand
AAGGTTTTTTTCCCCATTCTCTCATGGATGGGGTTTTGGTTCCTTGCCGCTGTCGCCTCTGGCTTGCTTAGTTGGGGCAAGCCAGACTACAGAGACCGTCATCTTGACTACAGAGACCGTCTCTGCATTTGATAAATAAAGTTTAATTCTCGTCATTATACATTAGCATTACTCTGTTGTTATATTTGATAATGTTTAGTGCTTGGCTACAATCTGTATTGTTAAAAGCTCTATATAAATAAAAGTGACTTGACTTGACTTTACTGTGGCCAGCCAGGACACATGCAGCCCAACTGCCCAGTGCGACCTCCACGCTCCACGACTTCCCGGGAGAGTGCTGGCTATTCAGAGCACTCCATGACATTGCCAGTCACTTTGATAGTCCAGGGAAAGAGAATTAGCACCACTGCATTTATTGATTCTGGGGCTGAGGGAAATTTTATTGATAAGACTTTTGCTAAGAACTTGAATCTCCCTTTGGTTTCATTAGACAGTCGTCCGCTGGGGTCTGGTGAAGTCACCTGCACCACCCAGGATCTGAAGCTTCTCGTTGGATCCATGCACTCTGAAAGAATAAGACTCGGACATCATCCTCGGCCTACCCTGGCTGGAACTCCATAACTCAGACATTTCCTGGACGGATCGCCAAATCCTTCGTTGGTCATCTCGCTGCCATTCTCAGTGCCTGAAACCACTTCAGACCTCCAAGTCACCACCTTCCATGACCCGGACCCAAGAGGAGGACTTCAGTACCCTACCTGCGGAGTACCACGACCTCCTGGAAGCCTTCAGCAAAGTGAAAGCCACATCTGCCTCCCCACCGACCTACTGACTGTGCCGTGGAGCTTCTGCCAGGGGCTGTTCCACCTAAGGGTCGAGTCTTCCCGCTATCACAACCTGAGACCTAAAGCATGTGAGCCTACATTCAAGAGGAGTTGGCTAAAGGGTTCATCCGACCATCCACATCCCCTGCATCCGCCAGATTTTTCTTTATTAAGAAAGAGGACGGTACTCTCCGGCCATGCATCTATTATAGAGGTCTTAATGTTAAGTAACAGTCAAGTACCGGTACCAGCTGCCCTTGAGCTACGAAGCATCTACAACCTCATTCGGATACACGAGGGTGACGAATGGAAGACGGCCTTCTCAACCACCTCGGGGCACTACGGTGATGCCGTTAGGGCTTTCCAACAGTCCTTCTGTCTTCCAGGCCCTTGTCAATGACGTCTTCCGGGAGGAGTTGAACCGGACTATGATAGTATACATAGACAATATACTCATTTATTCAGAAACCCAACCTGAACACATCCAGTACGTCCGTAAAGTCCTGCAGCGCCTGATCCAACATAAACATAAGTGTGAATTCCATCAAACCAAGGTTGCCTTCCTGGGATATATCATATATACTCATTCAGCGAACACACAGTGTGATAAAGAAGGAATGTTTTCTTGGCCACAGAAAAATGCCTTCTTACGGTATCACTGCATTAGAGCATATAGCAAGAGCCGAAATCGTAAAGGGACATTAATTTGCAAGGCAGAATCAGAAACTCATGTAATTTGTGCAAAAGTTTTATTAACTCTACGTTAACGTACATGAATGAACACATGTATAAATACACTCACACAAAGGGGAAAGTGCAATGCAAGGCTTAAGGGTAAACCATTAAGAAAGAGATAGAATTGAAGTTATGAAAAGAGAGTCAGTTGATTGCAACATGGGGTGGAAAGTTACGTCACATAGTCAAAAAATAATGATAAAATCTTTAACACCAAACCAGCACAAACGATCGTTTTTGTGGGCACAAATCAGCACAAACGTAGCACAAATGAATGGCATAGTTTTGGACATTATTTCTTTTTATGGGGGGCCTACTTCACAGAGGACTTTAACCTAGCTAAATTTGACTACGACATTTGAGCGAAAAACATCTTGCTAAGAGGTTTTACTGCAACATTGCTGTTAATCAGATTAATGTATGTGTGTGCGTGTGTGCCGATTTCTTCTAATTGAGTCTTAATTAAGATAAGTCTTCGAATCTTGCCATCACTGTACGGCCACACAAATTTAGCACCAAGTGTACAGAAATTTCATATCATCTCATAAAATAAGGCTAAGTGTCCTATTTAGTTAATCTTCTGTTGTGATCATTAATATTTATAGTTGGTAATTAACAGGACTATTTAAATAAAGTAAACTGCTATCTCAGCTACAGCTATACATCACTTAAAACCACATACAAGTCCAAAATAAAAAAAATAAAAAAAAAAAGGAACAAAAGTAAACAATTTCTTTGCAAATAATCATATTTATAATATTTGCCTGGTAAATGAAAAAAAAACATACAAACCCACATAGCATTAACAGACCATATGTAATAGGGTTGGGTTGACACTATTAATTTTTGACTGTAAGTCTAGCTACCGCAGTGTTATGTGATAAGAACATTTTCAAACACCCAAGCATAATGGAGATTATTTACACTGACTGTGAGAAAGACACAGAAAGACACATTATTTTTATGTGTATAGTTCCAGAGCAATGATCCAGAATGAGCTTGAATGTTGGGAGCAATCTGACTTCCGGAATGAACCATGTGCATGATTATACTCCACAGGACAGGTCAGAAGCAGATTTATTAGCCAGAAATGAGGGAGTTCATGCTTGTTTGCACAGTGCCGGTGATCGATGGAGTGACTCGGTGGGCCATGGCGAGTGTGACAAAGGGACCCTGAGTTAAAAGAATACAATATTTGTCATTTTAAGATGATGGGCCAGCCAGTTCACAGCTCCCAGGCAGCAGTCTCCTCTCTCAAATGGCTCACATTTATATCCCCACAAAGCAGTGAGATCTACTGAGTGAAATGATTAATGAGTTTGGGAGCTGCTCTCATAATTCCAGCTTTCTTTGTGGTCTGTTCAACTGAGCTTGACAAAACTGATGCTGGATGCTTCTGGAAGCATGTTTATTTTGTGTAGCATTTGTTATGGTATTTGTGAGGTATTCCAATAAATCCAGTTTTGTTTATTTTTTCATCTAAAAGTTTACTGAAAGGGAAATATTTTCACTATTATTATTAACAAATGTCATAGAACGGTATCTTCTAATATACAAAACGCTATAGGAACGAGATGCCCACGCCACCAGAGTTCCAAGTCCCTGCCCTGTGTCTACTGTATGTCTCAACATACACCACTAGGACAAGAGGACTGATGACCCTGGGGTCATACGAGTGTCCAGACCATAGAACCGGATGAAAGTAGAGGGGGTGGACAATCCCGCAGTGTTGCAGATGTCCAAGACTGGCCACCATAGCCCTTATGGAGTGTGCTCTGATTCCCATCAGCAAGAGGAGATCAGAGGACAGATAGCAAGTCATGATTGTCTCGACAATCCAACGACTGATGGTCTGCTTAGTAGCAGGCTGATCTCTCTTAGGTGGACCAATGCACATGAGCAATTGGTCTGACTTTCTCTACAAGGCTGCCTTGTGAATGTACGTGTTCAGTGCTCAGGACACATACAATTCAACTTCTCCTGGTCAGGATCCCGAAAGGGAGGAGGATGAAACGCCTGTAGCTCGATTGGTGCGGTAGTAGTAACCCGCTTGAGGCTAACAGAAAAGCTTTCATCAGTCCGGGCAAAAGTCTAAATGAGAAGGGGCCACTGAAAGGGGCTGAAGGTCTCTGACTCTCTTGAGAGAAGTGATCGCTAACAAAAATGAGAGTAAGATGACGATCAGAGATCTCCTCTATGGGCTCAAATGGTGGTCTGCACAGAGCCTCTAGAACCATGGTCCGAGAACCATACTTGGCCCAGCCAGAACGGGGCTACTAACAGTAAGCGGACACCATCCCGGCGCACTCTCACCCGAACTCCCGGGAGCAGAGCGATCAGGGGAAATGCATACAGCCACAGACTCTGCCAGGTCTGTACCATAATGTCTAGTCCCAGGGGAGCTGGAGGAGCTAGAGAGAACTAGAGGGGACATTGCGCATTCTGGTGACTTGCGAAGCAGTCCACCTCTGCTTGATAAAATATTTTCTAAATCTGCTTCACCACCTCGGGGTGAAGCATCCAATCCCCGGGCTTCAGCCCTTGTCTCGACAAGACGTCTGCTCCTACATTCAGGTGGCCAGGAATGTACATTGCTCTCAGCGAGAGGATTTTTCCCTGGCTCCACAGGAGGATCTGACATGCCCGTTTCTACAGTGGCCGTGATCACAGACCCCCCGATGGTTGATATAAGAAACCACCGCTGTGTTGTCGGTGCATACCAACACATGATGATTTGTTAGATCTGGGAGAAAGTGTTTCAGCGCTTGAAACATGGCCAGCATCTCCAGGCAGTTGGTGTGCCATGTGAGATGCTGACCAGTCCACAGACCGCGGGCTTAGCAGCCACTCATGACTGCTCCCCAACCGATGAGAGACGCATCCATCGCTAACATTAACTGGCGACCAGGAGCTCCTAGCACCAGGCCCTGATTTAGAAACCAAGGGTTTCTCCACATGTCTAAGGCTCACACACATCATTGGGAAACCTTGATCATTCAAAGTGGATTCAGTGTGGCTTGCCTTTGCCCTTAGCTGTCTGGCTCATTTTCACTATTTCTACACACACAGGGAGGGGAAATAGGACACTTTCCACAAACACTCTTTTTCTTTCTTTATTTTTTTTCTAAATTGTTTGAAATGGCTAATAAAAATAGGTAATACAAAATTATTATAATGTTGAAGTGAATTGGTTTAGTCTTGACTTTTCTATTAAATACGATTATGAACCATTACAAAATTCCTTATTAAAGGAATTTTACCATCCCACCCACCAACAGAATCCATCACATATCAGTAGACACCATTACAATTTCCATTAAAAACAATACAATTCCCATTATAACCATTAAATTGATTACATTTTCTAACAAAAGTACAAGTACAGCTATTATTTATTGTCATCATTTGGATTGATATTGGCCCCTGTTAATAGCCTGTTTTAATTGACATACTGTATGTGTAAATTTTCTTCATTGTGATTTGTGCTATTTAGAAAATATATTCTATATTATTCTTAGTTACATTCTAATAACACAGTGAATGCTTTCAGACTTAAGATGTGTGTGTGTGTGTGTGTGTTTTGGTTGTTTTGTTTTTCATGATTATGATTTGTTTATACAATTATGATTTATCGTAGACTACAAACATTGCAAATCAGATAGATAGATAGATAGACTGTAAAAGAAAATCCTTAATTTAAGCTATGGTTGCCGGAATTCTACCATTAAAAAAATATATAAATTAATTATAATAATACAGCAGCAACATTTTAGATTTTAACTTAAATTTGCATTTAAATATCATAATACAGTAATAACAACAACAACACACACACACACACACTTCTCTTTGGAAAATTATTAGCCTGCAGATAAGGATATCTCAGTTAGATGTCTCTCATGCCACAGCAACCATTTCTTGCCATTTTCTTATCACTGAACTCAATGCAAAAGTATCGGCTTTCAAGAAAGACCCAGTGCTCTATTATTGCTTTCATTGTTCTCCGACTTTGGGCTCTGTGTCTCTGCTGATATGCTGCGCCTGTGAAAATGCGCCAGTAGTCAGGACAGAGAACCATTTCCACAGCCTCTGGGGCTTTATGAGTGTATTTCTTTCAGACTACAGCAACACCATAAGCTGTTGTGGGAATAATTTACATTGAATTCCTGTAAACATATATTTGCCTCCACATATAGTGAGCCACTTTTCATTTAAGAGCTGCTCTGCATGTATTATTTAAGAGAAAATTAAGTTTTAATAGCAGCACTCAGGGAACCTTTATTAAATGAAAGCATGTCTGTATAATGATAATGTGAGTGCTTAGTACAAAAACTCACATCATCTGATTTTTACTTCAAGGAGATGAATATTATTAGTAATTTTAAACCAATTCCCAATTCTATTTTATCCCTCTTCCCCTAGCCCTCCTCCTACCCCTTCACCTTGTCCCTTAAAACAGTTTAAAGGGGTAGGGGTGAAAATATTCCCCTGTGAATTGGGACATCACTACTACAACATCATCACATGTCATCTAGCTCCTACAATACACATACCTGCTGGTGTACATTACAGGATAAAATCCTCCAACCTAATCTCACAGCAATTTGTACCTACTTTCTAAATCGTACGTATTTTACGAGTTGCCAATTTGTATGAATAACCTAAAGCTAACCTCGCCCCTAAACCTACCCATCACTGGGTTTTAGACAAATTGTACAAAATCGTATGAGTAAGGTCATACAAATTAGTATGAATTAGCACAAATTTGACACCTCGTACGAATACGTACAAATTGATCATGTTGGTAACTCACTCATTGTAAAGATGCACACTCATACACTCAACTTCTCTCTCTCTCTCTCAAATTGCCAATATTTGAGAAAAGGGTTAAGCCAATATCTATGGTGGTCATCGCCCTGAATAGACATGAAGGTCCAGAAAAATTTGCATGGCTATCTGGCCCTTCCCCTTACTCCTCCAACTAAAAGAGAATCGAGACACCCCTACCCCTCTGTTTTTCTCATTCATGTGAAGGGGTAGGGGTGTCTCGATTTGAAAGGAGAAGGGCTAAGGGTTAAAAATGGGATTGGGCCTTAGTATCCATATTCAAGGAGTTTACTGTGTTTCTTACGATTTACATGAGTCTCTATACATTTGGAATTCATTTATTTATTCATTCAGTTTTGAACATTCAGTTGAAAATATGTATTTCCTGGTAACAAAAAAATTGGGTAACACCTTGCATGAAATGATTAAGAAGTTAGATACATTTCTAAAAGTGAATTACCTTTTTCCTTCCTTATAAGATTAAATGAATAGTTTACCCAAATTTCTGTCATCACTCACCCTTCATGTTCATCCACACCTGCAAGACATCTGTTCATCTTCGGAACAGAAATTAAGATATCTGTTTGTTAAAATTCTAGAGCTCTCTAAACCCTACATAAATACAGTCCTACCAAGATCAAAGGTGTTCCAAAGATGAACAAAGTTATTATGGGTTTGGAATTACACAAGGTTGAGTAATTATTTAATAGTACTGTATATAATTTACTTTTTTGGGGTGAACTACAGTACTGGCAATGTCTCCAAGATGCTTCAAAAAACCTACCTAGCAACAGTCTGTTCAAAGTTTTAGACACTTGTGCAAAAATAATGCCATAAATAGATGTAATTTGGCAATTAACTTAACTAAATCAAATAATTGGTATTACAACTTTTGGTAAAACAGCCTCTGTTCCGAGGTACACTTGCCCATATTTTTTCAGGTAGCTGTCCAGGTAGGTCTTTTGAAGCATCTTGGAGACGTTTTCACAGTTCTTCTGGATTTAATCTGCCTCAGTTTGTTCTATTTCTTCATGTCATTCCAGACAGACTGGATGACGATCAGATCAGATCTCTGTGTGGAGCACTGGCTGTTGTCAGACAATAATCTCACTGCATTATTACAATTAATGATAACAATAATGTTTGTAAATGTAAACTGATATTTCCAACAGACACGCTACTGCAAAAAAAGAAATAACTGACTTAAAACCCTTTTTTGTTGGTGAAACTACTAGTAGCCTAAGACTTTTGCACAGTACTGCTTCTCTTTAATAATTAGTTTATATTTTTGGAGGGGGGGGGCTCTGTGTTTTTGCCACAACTTTTTGTCTCCCTTAGGTTTATGTTAGGGAAACCCTTTTAGATGATATGTATTTTTGTAAATGTCATATTTTAGTAAAAAGTTATCATATATTCCATAATTAATATATATATAAACATGAATAAGAAATGCATGCATTTCTAATGTAAGTTTCTTTTTCTGCTTTAGTAACAAAATTTTCCACCTTGATCCTATAATAGACAGCTCTTCAGATGATGTTTATTTGTGTAAATATTATATATGGTATAACTTAGTCATGTATTCCATAAGTAAATTATACATGAAGCTAAAATGCACATTTTTATATATTTTTCACACTCGATTATCACTACAGTAACCTATCTCATTAATATGTAAATTTTCCCTGTTTGAATTGAACTTTCTTTAGGGTCTTATATGTTGAAGTATGTAGAATAAATAAATAGATGAAGGGGGAAAAGAGGGGAAAATAAAGTTGTTTTGTTGAAATTTGGACTGGGATGTCTCAGGGGTCATTATCCTGACTGCTCTTGCTTTGCTGTGATGTGTTTAAAGCATTTCAAGAACGAGTGAACGACTGGAATGAGCTACACTTGATGAATCCTGACCTTTGAATAAAAGTACATTAGTGTTGTTGGTTTTAGACACACACACAAAGTAGAAGCTCTTTAAATTCCAAATTTGTGAAATGTGTTCAGAATATTGATTATGGTATTTAGGATTTTAAGAGCTTATGAGTCTGGCAATGCATGTGGTATTTTGTTAGATTCATTTTTGCTTAGCAACCTGTAAAGCAGATGTGCGTGAAAAAAATGATCAGCTTTGTAAGGCCATGATTTTTTAGAAGTGATCAGGATAAGACATGCAATAGAGTTTAAAAATCATTTAATTCTCCTAAGACTTTTAAATGAGCTGAACATTTAAAAATGAGTACTATATTGTCCATTATATAACAAAGCCAAAATCTGAAAATACATCATGTATCATAGTTTGAGATGCAGACATGCTTGTAACACTACAAAAGTTTTAAACTCTCAAGACATGTTTTACTTCTACACTTAATTCTAAATGAGTATAATGGAAGAATATTTAATCAAAGTTATGTGCAATGTATGAAAATATGATAAACATTAGTATTTAGTCTGTACACATACTAATTAAATTGTTTCACTGAAAAAAAGAAACAAAAGAAGTTTTGTAGACATGAATCAAAAGCGAAACATGGAAAAACAAACACACACACGTACACACAGTGCTAGTGGTGTTACAAACTTAAATTTGATTGGAATTCATTCCTTTTTCTTTAAAGTGCTTTGATGTGTTTATTTAACAAAAAAGAAAGAAAAAAAAAAAACACTCGACTGTAACAAAGGAGAAAAAAAAGGTACTTTTATTCTTTTAATCTTCTGGCAGCTCTTATGTTTTATTTTAAACCTGCAGGGGAACTTGCTGAAATGGCCCTGGTTGAGAGTCACTGCTCTAATGAATCAAGATAAGAAGGAAATTGTTCACTAACTTCCACATTTGTAGGAGTGAGAGCGTGTTTGACCCACTGGGTATAATTCGACAGATCTTTGATCTCCACCTTTACTGTCATTAAAGTGACGTTACGGCAAATGATGCAATTTACAGCCTTACTTCAAACATTTGTGTGCATGACAGCGAAACTGATGACCTTAGACTATTTCATGTTGCTGAATGTGGCGTTTTCCAAAATGCTTTACTGATAAGCACTTTTCTAATTTCAAGTAAAGCAATGTTAGCTATATATATATATAATGTTTTATATATAATGTTTTTACCTCAATAAATAGTCTTCTTAACCCAAAATAGAAATAACAAATGGTAAATCTACTTTGTGTAGTTGTCAGTCATGGATGGAGGGAATTTAAAAAGCTGTTGTCCTTTAAAGCCAATGTAAAACTGCATTGAAAACCCATTTAAATTCCATGATCGGATGCATTTGTGAGTGTAAAAGGGATATAAAATGAGAAAAAAAATGTAGGGCGGCACTTGATTTTATCCATCTGGAATTGATTGGATCATGAAAAGTGGATCTTGAATGGTTGGACGGGAAGGTTTGCAGGCATTTTGGTTTGGATGAAGACCTTGAAAAACGAATACTTTCTTGTTGACATTAGCCATTCTCCTCTGACAGAGAAATAGCTGTACTACCACTAGTATAATATTTATTAAATCATTAATAAACTATTTATTTATTAAACTATTATTATTATTTTGTTGTATTCTATTTTATTTTAATTATATGCCAAAACCAAGCCTTTTTCACCTTTGCTTTATAATCTGAAATAGTAATCACATTCTAATGCTTTTTGCAGTTTTCTACATTTGAGGCCACCTGCTCAGGTCTGTGTCAATCATCTAGGAGCACAGCTTACAGATCTGGCAATGGTTATGCAAACAGCGTGTAATTGGGTTTATTAATCAAATATATCACAGGACAAGCCCACATGCTGCCATGAAGGCTTTTTATTGACAGAGAAAGAACCTCCAGCTTCTTCCTCCTTTGATCTCTGAATTGCTGGCAACGCTTGATTTGCCGTGAATGAAAGCCAGTCTGCAGTGCCGTCTCCCTCCACAACAGTCGCTCTGCTGAGCACAAGGCGCAATGTAACAAGATTTTCAGCCCATAACAAACCATATAAACCCTAACCCAGAATTTAATAACAATTTTCAGTTCCTTTGCAAGGCAAAATAAGAAACGTACTGTCATGTTGGCGCTGGTGTGGAGAGGAGTGAATTGTGTAGTCTCGGTTAGTGGGTCTCACGCATGTCCTTGCTGTTACAGTGCAAGTGCAAGGTTATTATAGTGCTGTCATGTTCTGAGTTACAGTGATGTAATGATATTGCCCTTGCACCAAAACCATTATCTTCTATTCTGTTTTAAAAACACCACAAAATACAACTGGAGTGGTGTGATTTTTTTAGTTCCAGAATTCCCTGCATTGCATTTCAAATTTAGTTGTTTTTTCATTTAAATAACTAGGTTTCTTCTTAGTTTCCTCTTATCTGATATGTTTATTAGGTCTGTGTGTTGCATTTAGTATTGTTAAATTAATGTTTATTGCATTTTTTGTTCAAAAATGTTATTGAGTCTCACCATGACGGTGTTTGTGTGAATGACACTGCGCACCTTCTATAAATGTTCATATTCTAAAGCTGCTTGTGACAGGCTTTGGTTCATCATGTGAATTTCTCATCACTGCCTGCATTTTGTGCTTATCAGTGTATGTCAAAAGCACAAAACAGACTTGAGCAGTTTAATAGATTGGAATATTAACATTAGATCAGTTAATGAAATTGTGATATCTAACTGTAAATTTAATGTGAAACCGTAATAATTAAATAGTTGTTACCATATTTTTAATGGGCAAATTCCGAGAACAACAGCTGTAGATTTTTCACCGTATACTTTACGGGTACATTATAAATAATTTTGGCCCCAAAATCGATCCCTGTGGGAATCCACAAGTAATATCTAAACATTTTAAATTTGTGCTTTTCCATAAAGTTTTCCAATCTATTAACATATAGATTTATTCCAACATTTTAGAGAACTAAGATTACTTAATAATAAAAAAAATATTACTACTACTACCAAAACTACATTTTATATGCATATTCTCTCAAATGTACCTATTAATAGAACTATTGGTGACTCGTTTGCATTTGGTAGCTTATATTTTATCTTGTGTTTATATATATATATATCTATATCTATATCTATCTATCTATCTAACTATCTATCTATATATATATATATATTTTAGTGGTGGGCCGTTATCAGCGCTCGGATGTATAGCCGAGTTACACTGTAGCCTTATTCGGACGGGACTAGTTTTCTAAACTACTGTATGTGTGAGCTTTG
>JAUMHI010000053.1:3470160-3480440 GCA_032359435.1 Enteromius unitaeniatus | reverse complement strand
AAATGGAGCTAAAATAAATTGTTTCCAACCACTTAATAAATAAAAAATACGTATTCCTTTTACAGTGTGTGTTATATAGTGTGAAAATGTTTTTATAGAGGTAAGTATAGTGTGCTTATATAGTATGCTTATAGTGTTATTTGTGTGTTTGTCTGTCCAAACTTTTATTTGTGTCAAATTAAACCAACCCTCCTCCCTTAGGTCCTTTAGTGTCGCACTTGTGCTTTGGAGACTCATATGTCAAGTTTCAGTGGGCTTATGAAGTCTCATTGGTCTTTGTTTTTAGGGATGTTAGAAACACAGTAAAATTGTACAGACACATCTAAGATGCTGCAGAAAATTACATGAATGGAGTTTGAATGCCAATTATCTTCTACTCTTGAGAAATTTAAAAAATGAAAATAAACAAAGAACCCAGATCTCTTAATATATTGATATATTAGCCTGTTAAGCAACTAAAATTAAGCAACTACTAAAATATTAAATAAGTATGATTCATTATTCAGGAAAAAAAAAAAAACACTAGCGCATTAGCATAAAAATTGGTAGAGGATTATTGTTATTTTATTATTATTTATAATGAATGGTTCACAACAATGATGTTTTGTGTATATTTATTGTTGTTTTTATTTATTTATTTTTAAGAAAGCAGAAAACAAAAATATGGTGATTTTTTTAAGAGTAAGGTCTATGTGCAGAAGCTGAGAGACTCTTTTCAAAGCCCATCTGAAACATGTCAACCTGTTTGTTTTACCCAACTCCACTGCAGAGGAGAGTGTTTTCAGCACCACGGACAGCGCAGGGAGAAAACAGCTCCACCACTGCATAATGAATTTGGCTTGAATTCGCTTTACAGTATTTTCAAACTAACATGACCAGTATTAGTGTTTATTATTTCATAGCCACTCTTAGAAATTCTATATATTTTTAATTTAAATTTTTTATATAATTATGTACTCCTGCGTTTAACTTAATTTCAAATACTAGATTATAACTAAAACGGTACTAATGTGCATATTCATATCTGAATTATGTTAGTTTTCCATATGTCGATATGCAATACATACAGTAACAAGTGAAAATACCAAAATCACATTTTTTACTCCCCCTCTCATGTTACTTATTTTAGAATAAAGGAAAGGAGAAATAGTGGCAGAACTGCACAGGTTGGGCATATGTCCAAATGAAATTAAGCTACACATAGATCCCTAAAGTAATTAGGCAACAAAGATGGATATATGGTTACAGTTTGAAGTAATGAGAGATCAGTACTAATCCACTCTTGTGTTCTGTTAGGCAAAAGAAATGAACAATTTAATCCAAGCCAGCCTGACATAAGACCTGATTTTATTTAAAGTCTTTTTTTTTCTACTACGCTGCTATTATTGAGCTGCACACATGCACGCTCATTCATTAGCATTAATCGCTGCTGAATTTCATCAACAAGATTTCTCATTGCATGTGCCAGGAAAGCAGGTGAACCAATAGGCCTTTAAAAAGCAGTAAAATGACCTACAACTACCTTAATAAACATATTGCCTTCTAAATTAGTTATTTTTTACTGCTGACATGCAGCAGGGAGCTGGGAAAATGACTGAGGCGGTGTAATTTGAATAAACCCCAGTACAAAATGGACCTTATTGGCTGTTTGGTTTCACAAATCTCTCTGGGGATGAACCTCACTATGAGGCTGTGGAGAAAATAGTGGGCTGGTAATGTTAGAGAATTGATGTTGTGATAAGCGCAACAAAAGCTTTCAGACACACAGGATAAGTCATCTTTGAATGCAATAACGTCACACCCGCATGTCAAACACTGCAAGTGCACTTCAAGGGCTGCAGTCTGCTGCTGGGTTATTTAGCATCTATAAGTGTTTTTTTGTGGTAGTGTGTAATTGCAATGTGTTATGTTTTTTTCTTTTATGTTGGTGCTGTGCATTAATCTATTCGTCTTTCTTTTAGAGTGGCCTCTTTGTAGCAGCCGTTGCACTACAGACTACACATCTGAATGCATCTCCATGACAGATATGCATATTGAGAGGTATTGCAAGCTCTTCTGGCTTGGGTTTTAAGGGCACATCTGAACACCTGGCATCAGAACAGAACAGTGGCCCTCAAATACCTGCAAGCTTATTTTTATGGTCAAGAGCTGGTATTCAGATCGTGAGCACTGGAATAATGGAAACGCATCACTTGATGAACAGATGTGTATTGTAAATCACCTATTACGCTTAATGAAAAGCACATTTTCAGATCGTGAAAGCACTGAACATCTGCTCTCAATTGTCTAACGCCTAAACAAACACAACAGAAACGCCGCACACATTATAGATTTTTACAGATTATTTTGTTTTACTCATATACTACTGGTAAAATATTTGGAGTAATTAAGCTTATTATTATTATTATTGTTATTATTATTAATCATATTAATAATAACATTGTTGTTGTTTCTTCAGTGTTCACCGTGGCTGCATTTATTTGATTAAAAATTCAGTAAAAACAGTAATATTTTGAAATATTGTTGGAATTTAACATGACCGTTTTCGGTTTTAATATATTTTGGCTATTGTTGTGATTTAAAAAAAAATATTTTAGCATCAGTAGTTCAAGTTTCAGTATCACATGATCCAAAAATCACATGCTAATATGCTTTGTACACAAATTATTTTTATTGATGGATAGAAAGTTCAAAATAGCAGCAATTATTTGAAATAGAAATCTTTTTTAACCTTACAGATGTCTTAAATAACACTTTTAATCAATTTAATTGGAGATTACAATTTTTGATTGTGCCTTAATTTATAATATGTGCACTTGTGTGTGCTTTCAGTGTTCTTACTTAAGAAAGTCCTAGGTAATGTTTGGTAATATTTTAAAGTTAGTTGCAGGGGTAGGTTCAGGGTTAGTATGTACTATAATTGTTATATATATATGAATTATATTAATAATATATAATTATTATAATAATTATGTACATGTAAAACTGGCCTGTGAAATAAAGCACAGACAATTTTTCATTCGTTCATTCATTTATTTGTTCATTTATTCATTCTTTTCTCTTTTTTTTGCTGACCTTGGAGGCTTGCTTTACAACAGTTCTGATTTGCAATTATTTTGTGCAAATACAAGTTATAATGTTTTGTTTTTGATGTTATGATTAATCTCAAATCTACAGGATGTCTTAAGGTGAGTTAATTAACCCACTTGCAAACTGCTTAAGTTCACCAGTATTCATTCACTGTTCAGCTTTAGCTCAAGCGGGTCAATCCTTGACATTACTGACTGATGGACTATTTGAAAATCAAATTATTTCTAAAAGGTAGGTATTAAAAATGTTTAATAGCTCATCATTTCCATCATTTTCATCAAAAGCATGTTTTAAAAAAATTAAAAAAAAAAAAGATTTTTCCCCTCTCATTATTATTGCTGACAAAACAACAAAAATCTTCTTTAATACGAACAGCATCTTTAATAAGTCTGTCTCTGATGCATCAAAATGCAAACACTCTTTCCAAGGCTTAATCTGAAGTGTACTATTGTGCGTTTTTCTCAACACAATACAATTTTAACTGATCTCATATCCTATTTACATGAGTGTGCTTGTTTAAAGTTGCTTGTTTAAAGTTGCTATATCTTTCGAGCTGTCCTCATATAGCTTATAAATTCCCTTTCTCCTTGGTAGACTATTTGATGGCCTCTTGGTGGATGGTTTTCTTAATACTGGGGCTGAATAGGATTTAATGTAATCCCACTCAGGAAACAGATGGACTGATAGCATTCCCTGCCTTAATACAGACCTGCGTTTAACTCATGGGCTATATTTACACCTCACTGAAGCCCCTCCCAAATCCTCTCACTGTCTTGAATCACATCTAGTCTGTTTTCCCTCCGACAGTGACTGTTTCTAGTGAATGAATGTTTGATTTGAATCTTTTTGAGATCATTTGCTCTTGTGCAATGTTGGTGCACTTGTAATGTTGATTAATAAAAACCCATAGAATTGGCCCTCCTTTTTTATTAAATATAGCACAAAATATTGAGTGAGACACTTACAAATTAAGTAAACATGGCCAATCCGTAAATATTAAAAAAAGTTCAATTTCAACGACAACAAAATAAACAACTTTTGTGACCCTAACGTAACCTCCGATAGACATCCTAATAGAATCAATAACAACATTCAAGTCCTTCTAGAGTAGTTTTTTTATTTTAATAACAAGCAAAATATGTTTGCTGTGTAAATAATTTGGATTTATTAACTCATTCTCTGCCAGCGGGAGGTGCTTTAAACACGAGACAGAGAGACTGTAGAAAAAGCAGCTCTGTGCTTACAAACGCTGCCTTATATGCAGGATGAAATGAAAATGACATTTTCTAAAGACAGTCTTTCTTCAGAAATACAGTGATATAAAAACACCCACGCCTCAGTTTGCTTTTTTTAAACATTTTTTTTGAAAAATCTTCTTTTGAAAAATCCGTCAGTTTTGATATTGTGACAGGTCACCACAAATAAATAAGTGTATGGGAAACATATCCCACAGCACAATAACCTGAGACCAACTTCAATACTCATCAGTTTTTAGTTTTAGTTCAGTTTTAGTTTTTAGCCTTTGGCAACCCAGACCGGAAGTTAACTTCATCTAGGCACGTGCAGGCATCTGTAAAGTTTTACAGATTTGATGGCAAATGAATGATGCCTAAAGACAAAAAACAACTGTGAAATGGTGTGAACAAATTTACAACTCAAACAATATTGTATACATTTTAATATTTAAATAGACCCAATTCATTTCCATTATAAATGCCTCACCACAGCCTTGATTTTTATAAAGCTCGGGTTTAGTTTATTGGTTGATATTAGGCCCCACGTGCTATTTATTGAGCTTTAGCTGATAACTTGTCCACAACAGTCCATAGATAGACAGTAGGCTATAGTAGGCCATAAATGAATCATGTTCTCATTTTAATGACATTCCTGATTTTGTTGTAATCAAGTAAGAATTAATTACAAAGAAGAACATTTACGAAGGCTTAAATGTGCAACAAGAAAAAAAAGAAAGAAAGAAATTACACAGCTATTGTAGCTTTACCTTGTATCACACCCAGCATGTTAAATTAACCAGCTGGATATATTAGACCTCCTTAGAAGAAATTAATGGAAACGTGACTTTTGTTCAAATTAAATGATTAGAGCTATGGACATAATATAAGCAAATATAGCAAATTAAAGCAAATTTAATGAAAACTATTGAAATCATTCTGAAATGCAGTTTAAGACTGAAAAGACTCTTAGTGCTCTTTATTTAGTTTCATTGGTAGGGGTAACATTTGAGATCTTAAAGAGATATCATTTTTGTTTTTCTTTCTTTCCCGTGGGTGGCCATGCGCTCACTGCGCTCTAATAAGATTACTCCCACGCCACGGCAGGTGCATATTCACCAATTTGAGCTCTCAAAATAGATGGCTGCCATTAAGGCGGAGGAGACCACAGAGGCTGGATCGCATTGCCACCCAACTTCGTGATATTTTCTCTCTGCGTGGGAATCATCGCCTTCATCGGGAGTGAATTAAAGACAGAGGGCAGCAGAGCTCCTAAACCTGACTGCTCGGGATGCGTTCGGCACTGAGGAGTTTCTGATACTCTTCAGCCGTCTGAGGAGGATTTGCATGGCTTTACAACTCACGCGGTAAGACTTTCTGCGCTTCTTCAATCGCTGCGCAGTAGCGCATCAAGGAAAGTTAGTGACACTTTGCGCGCAAAGCGACTCAGTTTTTGGATTGTTATTCCGATGGTTGACAAGTCGTTGGATGAGGAGGTGAGTGACTAAGTAAGGGGTTTATTTCTCACTTTGGTCGGTTGCTCTGAATCACATTTGGGTCTCGGGTTGTGTGTGATGTGAATAGTATCTTCGGTTCTTGGCGCGTAACGGCGTCTGGAAATGTTGTGAATTGCACACAGGACGCGTTGACGTGCTAGCAATTGCATTTGGAAGATTTATTGATGAAAACCGGCTAGTGGTTTTTATATAGTGACTGACACAGTTTTCTAGCCTGACGTGAGGGATGTGTCTACAGGACTCCGGATTACCGTATGCTCATCCTATTACGCCGCGCATTTCCCGCAATCTGTTGCCCCCGTGTTTAATTCATTTAATGAAAGTAAAATAGAAATCGATCAGATTAACTCAAAGAGTGATTACGGTCTAAAATGTAGCATATGTGCACATGAAAAGTTTCTCTTGCATTCAATCGTATTTGCCATCGTAACCATACAATGCGGTTCCTACAGATATTGTTACTACTGAAAAATATATATATATTTTTAATGCTGTTATTATAACCTCTTTTCCCTATGATAATGGTAGCTATTAATCAGTTTTAACAACGACTAAAAATGGCATTTTGGTGGTAACTGGTAGATTGTGGTTAATGAAATGCTAATGTTAACGATGATGATACATCTTAGTGCCTAAAAAGTGAAAGGTGGAGGTATTTTAACATGACTTGACCCTTGACAATGATTTCTGTTGATGTCACCTACTGTAGTTTGCTTGATTTAGTCACATGAAGGCAAGCAGAATAAAAGGACAATCCGAACATTTGAATTTAAGCATTCCTCAACCAAACTGAAGAAATCATCTCTTCTTTAAACTAGTTTTGATGTCAAACAGCATTCTGAAGAGGGAGAAAAAAAACATCTTTCTAGTTTTAATGATCAAAACCCACAAATGGAATCGTATTAATATCTAAGTTTTTACCCCTTAATAGCAATAAAAATTAAATGAAAATGACTTGTTTGTCTGAGAAATAGCTCATAGTTTTCTCACATACTGTATGTCCCCAACAACGTCTCAAACTCCAAGAGCTGATGTCAGTATGAACTCAAAGTCTTCCAAGACCAAATGTTCTGAGCTATGGCACCCACATCACATCTGTTTATTTCTTTTTATTTCATTTACATCCTCAAGAAACATCCAAAACAAGCAAAGCTGAAACCTACAGTAACTGAGAGTCTCCTGAGCCATAAAAAAAGAGCACATGAACAATATAATTTTACTCTAGGGAACCTCCCTGTCTCAGTGTTCCTCTATGTCAATGTGATCCGACACCCGAGATGAATTACAAAGTTAGACCGTATAGAAGGAGCTACAGAAACACTAAATGCCAAGTGAACACAATAAAAAGCCGCTGGTCTTCTGTTGTTATAACCTCCTCTGGAGCACGTATGGCTTCTTCCCCTCCTTTCCTCATTAATTATTGACCCCCACCACATGTTCCTCAACTCCCCTGTTATTTGTGATGGTGTCTGTCTCTGTGCTGCAGGTTAGGTCAACAGCTTGTGAGTCACCCAGTGGGTCTATTACCATGACGCCTTGTTTACCCCTTTTAAATATTTACAGAAATAGACATGCTGGTGGGTTTTTACGCTAAATTAAATGAATTATTTTCCCCATTTCCTTTGCTGACAATAATATTTCAACAGCAATCTATTTTGTTTTTCTTTCATTTACAACTTAGAAAGTTATTTATTTATTTATTTAGAGCATATTCTTGCAGGTCATAAGCTTAAAATCCAACTTGACATGGCCCAAAAGGTGCCATCATACTTGTTCATATTAATTTCAAGGGATAGTTTGTCCAGAAATGAAAGTTCTGTCATTAATTACTCTCCTTTATGTAGTTCCAAATAATTTTGTTCTCCTTCAAAGCACAGATGAACACTTCAACACACATACATAGAGCTCATCAAATACAGACAACAGAAGATTTTAAATATTTTACAGAAACAGACACATGCTGGTGGGATTTTCTGGGAAATTAAATGAATTTAATCAGCCTTGTCCTCATTTACTCCACTGACAAAAATATTGAAACTATTTGTACCTTGTAAAAGTGTGAAAGAATACAGAAGATAACTCCAGTTAATCCAAAAATATAAATTGGCATAAATTTGTCACCCTAATGCATTTTCAAATACTTTTGTTCATACAAATGGACACTTCGACACACATACATAGAGCTCATCAAATATGGTCAACAGAAGTTTGCAGCTCTATTAAAATTAGTGATGTGAAATTATTATTGCGATTAACAGCATTCAAAATAAATGTTTTTGTTTAAATAATACATTTATGTGTGCTTTTTATATTTATGATGTATATATAAATACACAAACATGCATGTATACTGTATTTTTCGGGGAAAAAAATGGTTGGTTTAAATATAGTCATGTCAATACATGTAAATATTTTCAAAGTATATAATTTATGTGTGTGTATTTATATAAACATAATAAATATACACAGAACACACACACACAAAATTATGGAAACTGAAACTTTTATTTTGTATGTCTTTAATCGTGATTAATGATTTGACAGCACGACTTAAAATCCAAATAAAAAAGCCAAACATCTAAAATAATCTATCCACTCAAAGTCTATATACTTGTTAAAGTGCATTTCAAGAGAGAGTTCATTACAAAAATCACAGTTTTGTCATTAATTACTCATGTTCAATAGGTGATTTATTCAAAAATACCAATTATGTAGTCAATTACTCACCTTCACGTCATTCCAGAATCTTCTGTTCACATTGAAAGCATAAATGAACATATCAGCACGCATACATAAATGCTCAGCAAACATGGAAAAAACAGACGCTTTTAAATATTTACAGAAATAGACACGGGTTGATGGGTATTAGAGTGAATTAAAAGAGCTTATCCAACAGATTTCCCTTGCTCACAAAAATATTTAAACATAATTTCCGTACAGTAAAATAGAATACAGAAGACTACACTTCTAGCATATATTCTAGCATTTCTTTGTGTGCAAATTCATATTGGCTATTCTGAAATTGCCAATGTGGCCAAAAGCCAAGCATCCGATGCTTTTTAGCTATGTCCTACATGCTTGGGATTCTGAATATTTTCGTGGACCCTCCCCACCCGTCGTGCTTTGCGTGGGCTGATTCATTGCTAGGCTGCCCATCATTGTTTCACTGTCTCTGGCTGTCTCATTAAAGACATTGGCTAATAGGATTTATCCTGCTCTGAGGCAACCATAGTAAATGCTCATTTAGCTGGAGCACCCTCATCAAATGGGGCCTCTGTAATCAGACACTCAGGGACGTTCGGCCCTCCAATTCATCTCGGCCACCTGGTCTAAACACTGACTGGAGGCGGCGGCAATGCAGAGGGCTTGTGAGATACAGTGAGCCTGTCATTAGAAAGAAATGTCGTTTGACACATCTGACCTGTCTCGGGTTGGCTAAACCTGGAAGGGGAGAGAGTGAGAGAGTTTTGACCCTCTGATGGAGGTCGCCCTCTGACAGAACACATAGTGGCTTTGCATTTGGTCTTGGGCTGAATTCTGTCAAGGCTTAGTGGACTGCAGGGGCCGGTTGCCTAAAAGGTTAAGACTAGTTTTCTTTCTTTAAGACTGGTCACAGTTTTTTTTTAATTCAGTTACATAAAAATGTATATTAGTCTAAGTGGAATCCAAAAAATTAAACAGATAACTCTTGGCCGACTGCTAGTTGGTAAGACTTGCTCTTAAGACACTGTCTTAACATGAAGGCTAAGTTTATGCAACTGGCCCCAGATCTTTCTTAAGATTAAATATTTCTCAACTTGTAGACATTTGGTAGTAGTGTTGTCAAAAGACCCGGTACTTCGGTACCAAGTCGGTACAAAAAATGTAAATGTCACTGTACCAGTAATTTTTAAGTGCCAGTGGTACCGAGTACCCGGTCAACCCGGTTCTTGATTTATCCAGTACCCCTCATGATTTTCCGCGATGCAGAAAACACGGACGGAAAATGGAATGTAGCCTACAGTTAGAATACAGCCTACAGAACTAGTATCTAGAGACAGAAATGTAAAGGTATTCATGGCAACCCATCAAAATAAAAGTTTGGTTTAGACATTGTGCCAGAAATTACTATTATTTAGAATATTGTATGTGATGGGCTACTACAACCACTAATGTTTTAAAAGAAAGTTTATTTAAGTAATAATCACACAATATTTATTTTTAATGTTAATAGTAAATCCTCTTAATTTACCAAAAAATAAAATGTTTAAATTTCATTAATTAAAAGACAAATACAATTTTTGTTTTCTGTTTTTAATATTTTTACTACTTGTGAAAAAAACAGTTAAAATAAGTTGTCACGTTGAGCGGCTCGCTACAGTGTATGTGCGCGCTTCTCAGCCGGGCAAGGATCGGCAGGACACGGAGCGTTACTTCAAAACATTTATTGCAAACACGGAAC
>JAUMHI010000053.1:3453475-3470060 GCA_032359435.1 Enteromius unitaeniatus | reverse complement strand
CAAGGACAGGGGGGAAAACGGAACATACCAACATGACTCAAACACAGACAGACATAACAGACACGGAACATGACATAAGTGAAGAATGGCATTGCTTTTTGTACATTTTATTTTAGTTTGACTTTATTTATAAAAATTGTGTTTTTTTAATGCTTTTGTGTTTTGCTTTGGTACTGAAATTGGTACCGAGAATTTTTACTGGTATCGGTGCCGAATACAGAAATTTTGGTACCGTGACAACACTATTTTGTAGGTTTTCTGTCATATTATAACTTAATATTTATAGTTTATATTTTTATAAAAGTGCCCCTATTATAATTTTTTCAAAATTAGTAAATACATTTTAGTGTGTAAATCTAGTGTGTAACAATGCTCTAAGTAAATGAAAAAAACCTGCAAAGTTTTAAATTTGAAAGTGCACCGTGTATAAAGTTATTGTCTCTCAAAAGAAAGAGTTGACACCGAAATGAATCCCAAGGCGTTTCATGCTGATGTCAAAATTAAACATTAGCATACTGCCCACCCACTTGATCTTTCTAGGTTGGTTCTAAATGAAAATGCTAATTCATTCTTTACGACTAGGTGCTGCTTTTGAAGCATTAAGAGCTGAAAAACACCACTTTAAATGAATTCGACCAATCACCAGAGGGGTTAGGAAAAATTAATTGTCAAACTAATTGTTTGGGAGTCTTTTAACAAATAAAGATAAAAAACAATAAATGCATATTATAAGAAATTGAAAGTTTTTGCTCCTTGCATGCATGACAGCCTTTTGTTTGGGACTCCCAAAACCAAAATATGAACCTTTCATAACCCATAAATGGGTATGAAAAAATGATGGTGAAACAATTTTAACTGAGAAATTGCTAGAATATTGCACAGATAATTACAAATGTATGTTGAGTAACACATGACATTTGATAGATATAGTATTTTCTAATAAGCCATACTCCAGTAACTGTATCTTAGTTTTGTCATTTTATCAGTGTTCTCTTTTGGGTCACATGCTTAAAATCCACATATAAATGAGCCAAAAGATGTCTGCTAGTTGTTCACAGTCATTTGAACAGATGGTTCAACCTGTAGCACATCTATACAGGTGGAGCTGGGGAAGGTGGAGGATGGATCTTTTTTGAGCCAAGATACATTTTTAATTGAAAATAATCACAAGGCACACCAACAATCGAAATATAGCTTTCACTGTATTGCTTGGAGACTTTGCTCGAGGTAACCGTCTTTGATTTCTTTTGACCTCCATTCCTACTAGTGCCTTCATCTCAGTCCAAATTTTGTACAGGGCCCAGATCGGAGTTTACATTTTTCCTCTTGTAAAACTTCTCCATCACTGTCACCGTATTCTCACTAGCCGCAATGCCACTGTCACTGCTACCTGTCACGTCCAGGCATCACTAATACTCATCTCGATATACAAGGCAATTATCTATCTGCTGCCACCTACTGATATGGAAGAGTGTAGACGGCGCAGACACTCAACAATGGTATAGTATTCGCAGACTTATTAGTTTTTTCAATTGTTGAAAAACACTGATTTAGAGTTTCATTACAGAATTCAGGATTTATTGGGATCTTTATATCACAAAACATATCAAACATCCATACATGTAATAGACCTCATTAAATATAGTCTAGAGATTCTGTTGATCCATTCATGTGCTCTGTATATGTATGTATGCTGATCAATGTTATAATTATTGTTGCATTTGCATTTACATACATGCGAATTTTATGTATACATTTTATCTGGAACAACCAACACAGTCTCACGACCAATTCGTACATATTCGTACGAGGGAAAATTTGTGCTAATTCATACAAATTTGTACGATTTGTCTAAACCCCTGTGACATGTAGGTTTAGGGGCGGGGTTAGCTGTAGGTCATTTGTACAAATTAAAATTTTTATCCCGATTTTTTTTCAAATTGTTTTTTTAAGACTATTTTGCAAATTACAGAGGTAGGGGTGGGTGTATCATATATATCTTATATATATATGATTCTTTGTCATTGATTTTACTATTTTGCAAGCTGTCTGAGCAGACAAACTTAGTTGTCTTTTTTATTAAAGGGGAGACATTTAGGGCAAAATGAGCAAAGATAAAAATCTTTGTCATTTCATCTTTGTTATTCGAATAGATACACATTACAAATAAACATAATATGAATAAAACAAAAGTGCTTTTATTTTTCAGGAAGAGTTGTTGTATTCAGCAGTATTGAATTAACAAACATGAAAGGTGGAACACTATATACTCATACACTACAAAGATAATTTACTCTCAGCTCGTTTTCATCTGAATGAGTGTCTTTTGTCTGTTGAACATTGTATTCAATTCAATGAGGACCAACTACTGTTTGGTTACTCAAATTATTTTGTTGTTCAGCACAAGAAAGAAATTAATACAGGTTTGGGACAACATGTACTGTAAGTGAGTAAATAATGACACAATTATAATTTTTTAATAAACTATCCCTTTAATGACAAGCAGTGGCATGTTTAGTTCTGTCCCTTTAAGAGCTGCACGCATCTAATATACTGGCATGTTTATCACTTGATCGTTTACTTTAGACACAAGCAACTGTGTTTAATGCTGTGTGTTTTTGACATTATTACCACAATCACATTTGATAAATATCTTAATTCAGTAATTAGGCGCTATTTGACAGGCTTTTAGTGCGTGCGCGCTTCAGGTGTACACACTGGAAAAGCACATCCGAACAGCACCCATATGAAATGTTTCATCAGCAAGACTTTAAAGCGAATAATGTACTTTTGTGATGTAATGTAGTGCAGTGTCCGGTGAGTGTAACTCTACCACTGAGTTAACACTGATGTGAATGTGTTTCGCGTTGTACAGCATATTGAGACGGAGATGATAAAATAGCACAATACTACGATATTCCATAAAAAGCAGTTTGTGGAGAAATATTTATCATCCACGATCAAAAATCATCCTATCGCCCACCCCTAGTCAAAGTGTATTTAGTTTTATATGTAAATTAAAGCGTAAATCTGTTCATCAAATAAAGTGATTGTCTCTCTTTAGAAGACTTGGATTAAAGGATGTCTTTGAGATGCCTTTATCAATTTTGATTAGTGGACGTTTTAGTGGAATAGACTTTTAATGGTGGGCCAGAGGTCACTCAGTTTTCATTATAAATAACTTTTTTAAAGATAAATTATGTTCAAAGATTAATTACATAAATTAAATTCTTATGGGTTTAGAACAACACGGTTGTAGGTAGTCAATGACAGAATTTCTTTTTTCTTTTTTTTGTGAACTTGACTTGAAATTAAGAATTTAAAGTTACTGTGGTGATCAAAAATAAATAAATAAAAATAAGTATCATAAAGGACTATTGCATAATATGACTATTATTCACTGAATCTTTTGCTGGATATATTTTTGTTTAACATTTCGAAATGGTATATGCACATGTGACTAATGGTGTTTAGTATCAGTGGTGGCATGTGAGTGAGCAAATGGCTCAAGTATTTCTGTAAATTACAGATAATGTGCTTGGATGCATCATTTAATCCTTTGCATCAATTCATGTGCAGTTATTTGTCAGGGTGACATATAATATACATATATGACATAAGTCATAAACCTGCCATAATTGTTTTTACAAGTTTTTGTGTTTTGAGCTGAAAAGGGTGTGAAAATGAAAGAGTCTGTCTTTTCTCTTACTGTGTACCAAAGCATTTCAGTATAGACATTATGAATCAGCTGGACTGATTATGGTCTTCTGCACGGATAGTGCACAAACTCCCAAATGATCGGATCAGTTATCATTAAATAAATAAATAAACAATACAAAAATTATTTTGTAGAATAAGCTGCCATCGGTTTACCAAGATGTTTTTTTCTCCCTATATATTTAATGCGAGATATTTAAATACAGTATCCATTAGTGATCGGTTTAGATTGCCTGATACTGTTATGGAAAAGAAGAGGTCCGTTTTGAAGCCATTTTCATAATTTTCCCATTTCATCCTTGATTTTAGCAAGCTGAACTGAAACATTTGAGGAAATTACCTCATGAATACTTTTAGAAACAGAAGGAAGCAAAGAAAGAATCAATTCAGCTTGTGTTTAAAGGACTCGCGCCACACACACTGGCGCACACACCCTGCTTATTTTACACCAATTATTCAAGCATAAACATACTTTTGTGCCAACTGTAGGTGATACGTCAGTTAATTTGGTTCTTTTTTTACCCCATATTGTGATTGTTCATCTCAGAAGCTGCACTTGAGTAACTCATAAGTTCTTGTTTTTTTGAATGAAAAGAAATTGTCACCAATTGTGGATTAAACCAGTTAATAATTTATCCCTATCCATATGCTAAACAGTTTTACTTCAAAGTAGATGACAGCTCAAGAAGCGTAACTCATCACAAGGCAAATAGACTTTAGTGAGAATAAGTCATGAGTCAGAGGAAAGACTTATTTCTGTTCATTTGCCACGGCAGATGACGTTCGTCTTTCTAAAAACACACACGGCCTGATTACCTCACACCAGAGATAATGAAAGAAGATTGATTCAGCCACTCATCTAATGGACAGTAAAACACTGTCGGTGAGATCAGGCCTTAAAGGAACAATTCATGCAAAAGGGAATTCTATTAAAAGTCTGAAAGTAGTTGTGGATGGACCATACTGCAGTTAAATGGAAAAGAGATGCTTGAATATTGTTTTGAATAAATAATCTTGTGTATACATTTACTACAGCAAAGCAAAAACGATCAAGTCTAGTGTGGTCAACAGTGGACGAACAGTATGTTAATTTCCTCATGGCAGAATAAATCACTGCCTCCTGCAGTTCCATCACATTGCATTTCGCCCCTGCCTCATTATGTCCTGACTGTTGTTTTCTAGCTGCCGTGTGGCTGGAAGTAATGGTGTACTGTTGCACATTCACTGAAACACAGAGGAGCGTAATGGATTAGCTATGTTGACAGGTTCAGTGTGGCCCATTACCTTACTGATCTCTGTCAGAATCCCAGCCTACTCAGTTTAGTGTTTAGTGTTGAGGCTGACTGATTTTACCATTACCCACAACTCTATAATAAAAGTGTTTTGCTCTTTGAGTGTATTGTTGAGAGGAATTGGGGAGTGGGGCATTGGGGGTGGGGGGGTGGGTGTTGAGTTCATATAATAGGAAATTCAGCTTTTGACAGTTGTGCTTTTGTTCCCTATGTTCTGATTCATTTGGGTTGCTGTGGCATTCTGCCTTTCTACCCTGTGTCTTTTAACAACCATCTTGAGGTTATCTCAGTTTAAATAAGTTGTACTATCTATCTATCTATCTATCTATCTATCTATCTATCCATTCGATCAATCAATCTGTTGCTTTTTTGTCAATGTATCTGTCTGTCTAATCCATCCATCCATCATGCTGTCTGTCCATCAGCCTATCATTGTGGCTGTTGGTCTTTTCTAACCATCAGTCCATCCGTCTGTCCATCCATCTGTCATCCTCTCATACTGTCTGTCTTTTATCGTTCCATCTTTCTATCTGCCGTTCTGTTTATATATAATTATGTCTATTGTTCTGTCTGTTTTCTCTCAAAATTCTGTTTATCCATCTGTCCACAACCAAAAAAAAGGGCTTCCACCATTAAACACCCCAATTTGGAATATCTTACTTCCAGAAAGGTTCCCTCATGGTAACTTTGACATTGATGACACTCATGTGCACTCTCATAAATATGATTATTCTGACGCAATTTGAAGGCAGCATATGTTCAGCCCCTCTTTGACAAATTGTGGCTCTGGGAACCCTTTACACCATCAAGCAGGTGTTGTCTCAGTTACTCTCAGAGATTAAGGTTCAACTAGAGAGCGCCGTTCTAGACCATTAGCTTATTGGAGGCCCGTAGCTTTATTGTGCACTGATTGTAAGGCTGCACACAAAAGGCAGAACTCAATTTTGTCTAATTTCTGGAAACCCTGAAGAAATTTCGAAAGGAAACACATTTATAGAACTCGCCCCTTGACACACTGCATCTGCTGTCAATGCGCTGCATTCTCGTGGCATAGTGCTGAAGCATCTCTCATTGATTGTCCAGAGGAAGACCTTTGTATTAAGGAACACAGGGGAGAGATATGCTTCCGTCCTGACAACAGAGGATGAAATTACATTCGTGTCTCCAAAGACTCTTTCAGTTCGGAAGAACAAAGACCATTCATAATGATAGTCGGTGAGCATGGCAGTGCAATGATCGACTCTAGTGTTGAGGGTTTTGAAATAGTACAAGTCAAAAAGCTTGAAAGTACATGTCTCCCTCACTCTTTCTATATGGTTGTCTCTTTTTCACTCAACTTTTCATCAAGTAGCATTGGATTTGCTGATGTGATTTGATATCTAGATGACAACAAGTTATATTTTTGTTGTTACTGGTTTTTCAAAATAGCCTCTGTAGGTTTTGCAAAGCCATTTCCCGATACCCAAAAATAATCTGTCAAGATTGTATTACAGATGACGAAGACTAGCTTGTGCTGAGCTGATGTTCATTCGTATCTGTTGTCAATTGTTTATTTTTGGAAATGCACTTATTTGCATTCACGCAGTATATCTGTCGATGATGTCAAATGTTTTATTTATTTATTTATTTTTAAATCAGTTCTGCGTACAAGGGGGAAAAAATGCAGAAGAACTGAAAACAGAAAAAAAATACAATTAGGTTTTTGTGCAACCAGGTATGTGTATGTGTTTTCCATGATTATTACTAGACCCATATAAATCTGTACCTGCAGAATTTCCACAGAATCAAAACATTTAAGTTCTACACAAATGTTTTTTGATTGAATATGTATTATTTTTCATGAAATATTAAATAGTCATTTATTTTTAGGTAGTTGGAGATTATTTCTTATCAATATTCATTATTAATTATTGAATATTTAGGATAACTTCTTTGTTATGATTTTAGCTAGTACTTGAGTTTTACATTTCTCAGAAGGGTCAGAATCAAAATTGTGCATTCCAGTCCTGTTCTGTTAACACAGAGCGTGTGTTCCGGTTGTGAGTCGGTTGAGTGAATGCGGTTGTGAGTCCAAAAAATTTACTGGTGTGAGTTTGGTTACACAATGCGGTTGTCACACCCAAAAATAACCAAACTAACGTAAAATATTGCAACCATATTAAGGACTCAAAAACAGGATTGACAACCGTATTCTGCTGCTGTGTGAATGCATCTTTTGGTTGTTGCAGCCTGGCGCACCAGTGCAACCAGTGCAAAAAGTTAGTCTAGATCCCTGGTTCACCTGTTTGGCGTGATTATATTTAAGGTCTCCAAAAACCTTTCTATAACTATTTAGCCACTTGTTAACACCTGCCCATTTCAAGACCAGTAAAGCTATTTAAAAAAGCGTGAATATATCTTGCACTTGTGTTATCTTTGGAACCTGTTTCAGGCATTTTAACCAAAGACTCATGACAAAATGCTAACTCATTTACAAGTTTTGACCTAAAAACATTTTTTGTGTACTAACAGGAATATAATAAAATGTAACTATACTTGTTTAGAACTTTTTCTCTGATGAAATTTAATAGCTGTAAAAACTGTAATGTTGATTTGATTGCGTTATTTACATTCTTTCAGACGATGGAGACCCTTAACTTTGTAAGATTCACTTCTTACTCGATCTCCTCTGATTAGTTATATTATAAATAAATTGACCTCATTCCTCTAGGAGCAAAGCTTATCTCTTCCTTCCATCCAAACCTGTCAAAGCATGTTGGTCTTTGAGTCTTTTCCAGGAAGAAGTTCGTTGACCCCACAGACATGTTGCAAACTTCAAAGCTGCACTTTGCTGTGGGTTGTTATATCTCTCACATGAAGAACGCTATCTATCTTTCTGCTCACTTCAAAGGGAAAGGTTTTATGTGCAGCAAATGCTTCCTGCCCTCTGTTATTACAGAGGAGTTCAGTTTGATGCAACATCCCCAAAGCCAAACTCTCTATTATTTTTATGATGTAAAATGACTCAAGTAATTATGACTGGAAAATTGACTCAGCCGGTTTCATTGTCTGTTTTGATACCAGAATTAATTAGAATGTTCAATGAGTAAACTTCAAAGTCCTTGGGATTGCTTTTTGTGACAAATGGTAAATAATTTTCTCAAAGAGATGGAAATCAAACGGTCACTTGGCATCTAAATTCCCCTGGGGTCTGTCTAGAAATGCACCAGCTACCAATTATGTGACTTGTGACTCATGCGTCTTAAATGGTGCAACCGTCATTATGTGAGAGAATTTATGCGAGGAAAGCACTTCAACCGTAATCTTTCTTTTTATGTTCACAGGTGAGCATGCTGTAATACGTGAAGATGCGCCAGAGGTCGTGGCTCTTTAAATGGTTGGGAATAGGCATTGGTGTTCTTCTGCTTACTGCTGCTAGCTATTCACAAGATTCGGATGGTAAGTTCTCCCTCACAAATGACTGTATGGCATTTTTGGTATTCTTGCTTTGGAGTGATTTAATTTAGATGATGATGATGATGATGATGATGATATCTGTGTTTTCCAAAACTCAAAAGATTGCTTCATATACTTGTGCGCTGCCTCTTTTCCAGAAAGTAGGCAGCATGAAGAATATGAAGAACTGCAAAATGCATTGCAACAAGCTCAGTCAAAAAAATAAAAGATGACATGGAATGTGGGAGAAATGTTGATTAGAAATACAGTATAAATAATTAAATACTGAAACATTGCAGTAGTGTGATTCATTTCAGAGAGATTCGTTTTCCTATATTTGTGTGCATGTGTATTTTAACAAGGGGTGGGCATAGATTATTTTTTTAAATCTAGATTAATCTAGATTAAAATGGCTCATTTGAATTCTGCCAAAGGCATACAGAATATGTGTGCTGCCTAAACAATGGCTAAAAGTAAAGCCCTATTCGGACGGGACTAGTTTTACAGGGGGTCCTTAGAGAATGTTTTGCTTCACAGAAGTACTTGGTGATTTTATTAATCCTATCCGAATTTGCCATGTCTCTGTGACACCCAGATGTACAAAACAGACCTTTTCACCTCTGTAATAAACATGGAGGTGTTAGTCCCGTCCGAAATGGTACATGAAAATCATGGACGACAGGTGATAAGAATTCAGTCCTCAATTTAGTAATCTTACTTTATTTCTCATTTTTGGGTACAAAAAGATTTTTTCCTCTTATCAAGTGTTAAATAAATTGGTAACCACAAAACAAGTATTTTCTGTTTTTCTGTATTTACTGACCCTAGTCAAATGTGGTATCTATATAGCAATGTTTTTATTTTATATAGAATATAGAAGAAGATTTTTTTTGAGGGGTGGGGACTATTTTTATCATAGTAGTTTATAGTTACCATTGCCGTCAAGCCCCAAAAATGACAGATGGGCACCAAAAGGTAACTTAATAATAGCACAAATCATGTGTTAGTTGTATTTAAGTTCCTCTTCAGGAACTCGAGCCACGTCAGCGAGACGCTATGGGGAACGCCTCCAGCATGACATATGTGTGAAGCATAAAAGCATGTGGAGTGCAGCCGGCTTTAGCTTTTTGTCATACAGCAAAAGCGCTCTGTGTGTGTCAGTCTTATTTGGAGTTGTCTGTCTATTATCACTCTTTATTCAAGAATTCCGAGTGAAGGCAAGGGCGAGAGCGGGCAGCATTTCGGGCCGCGTTGTTCTCTTCCCAAACTAAAAAAAAATAAAAAATACGGTTGGAGAAACATGCAGTTTGAGCGTTGTCTGCTCGAGCGCAAAGCATGCACAGTTTTTTGTGAGTGTCCCACAGTTGCGAGTGTGTGCTTCGGCGTATGATTTGCTCTCAGAGAGCTCTCTTTGGGAAAATAGAGAGCCTTCGCTGGCGTCGGATCGCATTTGGATCTGGCAGACGGGTTGGAGACTGGCTAGACTCACCCTATCTCCACCTGCATTCCTTAGATCGAGCGCTCTGTATCTCAGGGTTCAGAAGCCCGCGCTGCTCTTCCCCCTTTTTGAGTAAGAGCTTGCTGCTGCTGCTATGACACATTTCTTCCTGAGGGGAAAAAAAGCTTGTGCGTGAAATCGTCTCAAGGTTACGTATGTAACCCTAGTTCCTCAAGTCCATAAAAGTGGACAAATGTGTGGGGGGTGGACCACCCTGCAGCGTTACAGATATCGGCCATCGTGATTCCTGCTAGCAGGGCCTTTGAGGCCACCACACCTTGTGTTGAGTGCGCACTGACTCCTAGCCTCGATTTAGCTTCTGCTGACCAGGCTCCCTGAAGGGAGGAAGGTTGAAGGCCTGTAGTACAACTGGTGTGACAGTAGGTACCTTAGGACTGTAACCTGCTCACAGGTACAGGAAGGCTTTGGCCATGCCAGGCGCAAGGTTAGGATGGACAACTGAGAGTGCCTGAAGGTCACCTACTCTCCTCAAAGAACACAATGCTAGCAATAGTGTGTTCTTGATCGTTACCAGACGATCAGAAATCTGCTCTATGGGCTCAAATGGTGGCCCACAGAGGGCCTCTAACACGTCAGCCCGGTCTCAACCAGGGGTTCTTTACCAACTGTGTGTCCACCAAGAGAGGCATGGTATAGCTGATATAGCCACCACGGAAACCTTCAGGGTGTAGACTCTAGCCTGCAGAAATTCCAGAACGGTACCAACTGGGCAGTTAACTGGATCTTGCTGATGGCATCCATCCCAGTGGAGCTGAATAATTTTGAGAATACCATAGAGGACATTGCACATTCTCTCTCGTTGCGAAGTTGTCCACTTCTGCCTGGTAAAACATTCTTGACAAGATGTCTGCTCCTATGTCTTGAGGCCCGGGAATATAGATGGCTCTCAGTGATAGGGCTTCCTTTAAAATCAAACCCAGGACTTCCTGTAAGATGGATGGATCGGTACATGAAGTACTCGTCTTTTAGATCTATCATAACAAACCAGTCCTCGGACCTGATTTGTGACACAAACTGCTTGACAGTGAGCATCCAAAATGGTGATGATCTAAATGGGCCTCAACTCCCCCATCCTTCTTGGAACTAAGAAGCAGCGGCTGTAGAACCCACCCTCTCTGTCGTGACCTTGATGCCCTCCTTCCTCAGGAGAGTTTCTACTTCTCGTTTCATAACCAGAGCCTGCTTTGGACCACTCTGTCTACAATGTGCAGGACCTAATGAGACCCATTTGGCAGGCAGGGGACAGCCAAACTAGCAACTTCCTGACGAGGTGGCGAACCTCTCAGCTCTGCTACATTTCTGGGTGGAAAGAACTGAAAGCAGCGCTTTCTGGAGACCGTTGCACCCTGGAACACTGGCAGGGTAAGCAGATTGATCTCCTGAGGGCACTGAGGAGAGATGGGCACCATGTACTGCAGTGTATGCCTTTCTTTCCTAAAGGGGCCTGCTCTCTGAAGTCCTGTAGT
The DNA here is from genome assembly GCA_032359435.1 of Enteromius unitaeniatus. Lineage (NCBI taxonomy): Eukaryota > Metazoa > Chordata > Actinopteri > Cypriniformes > Cyprinidae > Enteromius > Enteromius unitaeniatus. The sequence continues at coordinate 3,458,631 of JAUMHI010000053.1, read as the reverse complement.
GTCAGGACTACTGAAAACTTCTATTGAAACAACTGTCCTCAGACCACATTATCACCCAGAATTATGGAAACCAGTCCATTTCAGACTGGTCTCTGGTATTAGTAGAGCTGTTAAATTGGTGCCCTGAAGTGGAGGACCGGCAGGGGAGTCTCTAGCCACTCTAGAGACCTCCCAAGCCTGCCTTTCAGCTCTGCTACGTTTCCTGGTGGAAAAAACTGAAAGTAGCAGGAGACTGGAGACCGCTGTGCCCAGGAGCACTGCAGGGTTAGCAGATCAATCTTCCTACGCAGGGCCTACTGACGCAGACCCTCAGATCTTTCTTTTGCTTGGAGGGCCCCGCAAAAGAGCGGCGCCGGATCCCCTGCTGTTTATTTTGGGGAAGGGTTTTTATTTCCCTTTCGGGTGGCAACGCTCTTTTTCTGTGTCTTCTTGTATGAAAAGCCTGTACTCGGCTGAGTCTGCTCCGCCTAGCAGCATCACAAACTGGAGAGCGATTAAAGCGCTCACAATGAGAAGCCAGCAGTTCTTCTGAGCTTCAACCATCACTATTACGTATGTAACCCTAGTTCCACGAAGGAACGAGACACAGTGTCTCGTAACCACACTTCCGGCATCCCTGCCTGCGCTCACTTCATGACATTGGAAGCTAAATCCGGCTGCTCTCTACATGCTTTTATGCTTCCTGGCCAATGACGTCATCTGCCCATAACGTCTCGCCCATCCATTGGACTGATTACATATACTGTTCAGAGACGTCACGCTGGAGGTGTTCCCCATAGCGTCTTGTTGACACGGCATCTCATTCCTTCAAGGAACTAGGGTTGTATATGTAACTTTGTGAGATTTGTGTTTGTTTTTTTAGTTTTCAGTTATAAAACTACCTTGTAATGAAAAACAGACCAACATTTTTTTGAGACCAATATCTTTCTCTTCAGTGAGCTGTTAACTCTAGAAACTGATAAATGAATCATTATTTGGAGCTGGTTGTCAGTGAATTGTATGAATGATTCATTTTCATATTGCTCATGATTCTGACTTTATTGTAGTCTCTGCAGTTCTCAAGTTAATACTATCAGTATATTTTGATGCGTTTAAGACAACGTTTATGGTCCTTCTGGTGTTTCTTCATCAGAAGCTTGTCAGCCAGTATAGTTAAAATATATTACCAAAAGTAGATGGACTCCTCCCTTAATGATTTTGGAAGCTATACAATGTTTTAAATCTTAATGCTGCACCTAGCAGTGACATTCTGGAGAATTATGGACTGCCAACTTTGTGGCAACAGTTTTGAAAGGGCTCTTTTTGTTACAGCATGACATTTTCCCCTGTGCCCAAAGTGAAGTCCATATAGAAATGATTTACTCTTTGTTCTCACCAAAATAACTGGAGTAGCCAAACTCGAGCTAGAATTGGTCATATAGTGTGTTACTTTAACATCACTAAGCCATACATTTACCCTACAGTGACTCAGTGACCCTACAGTGAAGACAATTTGCATTTCACCTCCAGGTTTAATGAAGATAAAGAATATTCCAGATTAAACATTGATTTATTGGTTCCACCTTTTTCCAGCATGGAAACATTTGTAAATGGATCTTTAGAAAGGAAATTGTTGATATATATATACGTTAGCATGATTCATTGGCTTTTGCATTCTCTCAAAATGTTACATTCCTCCCAACAAACTTTGCATTCACTTCCAAAATGTAATATGAAATGGGAAGAACACAATACTTTTACAAGAGACTGCACATTTTACAAGATATTGCAAACATTTTTCAGGGAAAGCAATATGTCTGTGAGATAATGCAATTTTTTTGTGTGTGTGAGAGAGAGCGCAAAGTTTCTTGGAGAATCACTTTTCTTTTGCGAGGAAATGCAAACAGCACACAGCTTAGGGGAATGACTTAATAACAGAAATGAACAAAAATGTTTTGCGCCAGAATGCTAAATTTCACAGGGGAATGCAATACATTTGCAAGAGCACAACATTTTTGTAAGAGAACGAAAATGTTTTGCGAGAGAACAGGGTCCTAGAGAATGCAAATTTTCTTGTGAGAATACAACGAATGGAAATGTTTACAGTGAAACAGTGAAATGTAGTGCTTTTCTTGCAAATATTGCAAGAGAACACAAATGTTTTACAAGAGAACTACAAATGGTAACACTTTATTTAGATAGTCCACCACCAGATATTCAACTAACATTAAGTAACTTTGCAACTACATGTCAACTAGCAGTCATTAGAGTATTAGTAGATTGTCTACTTAATGTCTTCTAACACTTTTATTTAAATGGGTCCACAACATACTACATACTGACTATCAGAATCTATGCAAGTATTGGTCAACTTATTCTACTAACCCTAAACCTACCCTAAACAGTCTAATCTGAGAGCTAGTAGACATGTAGTTGTGAATTAGCAAGAATTAGTTCGCCACAGCAGAAATTAAATGGAACTTCATTCCTATAGACACCAGAACACATTCAGCCTGATAGCAGCTTTAGAATCAGGCAAAACTGACAGTGATGATCATTTACTGTCATCCTGTTATTCTGAGAGCAGACTTTTACTTTTTCCTGGCTTTATCTCTCAAATGATCTTTCACTCTCCTCAGGTTCCTGTCCATTACAAAGAGGTCTAGAGAGCTATCTCTAAGCATTTCCCATTCGTCTTCATGGCAGTAGCTTGATTGGCATATATTGTTTAAAATAAATACCTAATTTTCCAATGAGTAAAATGCTTTTTAGAGTAGGTTAGTTGCGGCTGCTAAGAGGACCATGCTAAGCAGCTCAGCCTTGACCTTTTGGTCCACTATGTTTTGATTCTATTAGATTTTGCATGTTCTCTGGTGGATTCCTACCCCTGTGGACTTGAACTGAACAGCTGACACTTAACATATTGCAGTGTGGCTAACAGGCTAAAGTTGATAGTGGAGTTGGCCTCGTACACTTTATTCTCATTTGAACCATGACCGCTAGAGTTCGACAGTCCAGCTTCCCAAGTGCTTGCTCTCTCTCGCCCCTGAAGATTCAGATGTGCCCGCTCTGTTCAGGGACACGGTTCAGCCAGAGTAGGTCAGCTACGCATGGTGTCCACTGAATGCTAACTAAGGACAAGGCCAAGATTCATTCCAAGAAATATAATCTCATCCATTTTTCATCAGCCTATACGAATTCGCAGCTCAGACATGCTTCATCGCTAAACATTTCAGTGGTCATTAGAATTTCAATAATGTTTCCCTTCAGGGGCGCCACACGGTGTGAGTCAACATGCTTATATTGTATCAGGTCAGAGCTGTTCATAATGTATAATGTGCTGCAGACCCGTTGGAGTTGATGAAAAGAGGTCAGTCTGCATATAAAGACTTAAAAGTAATTTAAAGTAAATTTGGCTTGTGGTTTAAAGTTATGGGATATGTAATGAGCAAAAACCAGTCCATTATTGTATGTGTGCCATCACTGCAATCTCCATATCACACTTCCAATCACTGCATCCTGGCATGCAGTAAAACCCAGAATGGTTTCAATTAAAAATTAGGAAACACTTATGCAAACTTTTGTACTTTCTCATTTAAAACAAATTAAATTGATTGGATGTTTTTGCTGAGCATGCCCATCTTCACACTTATTATTTATTTATAATTTTCTGCCAAGCGCTGTGCACAAGGGCAGATTGATGTATAGGAGACGTGAAAAGGGCCGATCAGCAGACAGTAGTGAATGGCTCCCGGTGGAGACATCCATCCCACTCAGAAGGTAGAAGTTCAGATCTTTGACCTTAGCTGTGATGGATGTGTCCCGCTGGACAAGCAGCAATGTGCTGGAGCGTGTTGACGTGGATGTCATTTTCGCTTCGCACTGTCCTTTTATTGTTCTGGAGATTCTTCAGAAACCCTGGGGCGGTAAAACCATTTACCAGAGATACTCGGATTCCATAGCTCTGGGGGCCAGTGCTTATGACAAAGATACAAAGATGACAGACAGACAAACATATCTATCTATCTATATATCTATATATCTATATATCTATCTATATATATATATATATATATATATGAAGAGTAAGATGCAAAAACCTCTTAAAGCCTCTGAGAAGTACCAGTACTGACATAAAAACTTATACAAAGTAGCCAGAAAGAAATGCTAATTAAAAAAAAAAATCTACAGTGAGGTCAATAAGTATTTGATCACCCTGTGATTTTGCAAGTTCTTTTACATGGAGGGTTCTACAATTTTAAGCATAGGTGCATTTCCACTGTGAGAGACAGAAAATCATTGTATGATTTTTTTTTTTACAGTTTATTTGGGAATTACTGTGTCAAATAAGTATTTGATCACTTGCTTATCAGCCAGATTTCTGACCTTCAAAGATCTGTTATTTTGCTTTTAAATAGTCCAGCTACACTCTGCTCATAATTCTAAATTAGTAGTACCTGTTTGAGGTCTTTAGCTGTCATAAAGACACCTGGGGCCAGTTGCGTAAACTTAGCCTTCATGTAAAGACAGTGTCTTAAGAGCTAGCAGATAGCCAAGAGTAATCAGTTTAATTTTTTGTATTAACCTTATACTAATTGTTATGTTCAAATGGATGTGTCAGTTCAGATTGGAAGGCAGCCTTCAATGTACTGTGTCTGTGTTTTTCCGTTTCATGTATGAACTATCACCTGTGCATTCTTGTCTCCGCCCACCTTGTATGTTGCCTTGGTGTTTGATTCATGTCTCTGCCCATCTCGTCAGTGGTCATGGTGTTTCATTGTTGGCTCCACCCATTGACCTAGTTTGATGTGTATAAATCCCTGGATGTGTTTGTTCATTACATCGTCTACCTGGTTCTTGTATTCCATTCGTGTTTGTTTTTCTATTGTCTGATAACCCGTTACCAATCTCTGCCTGTTCCCAGTCTCTCCTGTCTATGCCTTCTATGATCCTGTTTGCAGGTGCTCGACCTTGTCTGCCTTGACTCTGAGCTAATAAACACTGTTTTGCACTTGAACCCGAACGCTTGACACGTTCAGCATTGGTGTTCATGACGGCTCGATCAGAGAGATTTCATCTCCTCGTAGGCAGGATTATACGCCGGTTTCCCCGACTCGACTATGCTCAATCTTTCAGCGCGGACGCCAGATTGAGGACTATGTCGTGTAATTTATTTC
>JAUMHI010000053.1:3406053-3451254 GCA_032359435.1 Enteromius unitaeniatus | reverse complement strand
CACCCCGGTGGGCTTCCCCTGCTTAAGACAGCCCTTGTCCAGGCTGAAGTTTGATAGATCTATCTATCTATCTATCTGTCTAAATTATTTCTATCTATCTGTCTATATGTCTGCCTTTCTGTTTGTCTTGCTGTAATTTGAATTGTAGAACACAGAACATATTTTGCAGAACAGTGATCTATCATAATTGAATGCAATGATTTAGGAATCAGTCCATTTATTTGTTAAATTGTCTATTTTGCTGTCAAGGTTTTGACATGTGAGTGCTATTTTCTTACATTTTAGCTGTTGAATTGAACACACAGTGTTTCAGAAATGCCGTAAGCGGTCTGTCAAATCACTTATCACAGTATTTGCATAACCTAATGCTTTGCTTTACAAATATTATAAAGGGAATATGAAACGTGAAACATTTAGTAAAATAATCTGATCAGAGTAGTCTCAGATTCCTCATGGAAGCTTTTATTAACTTAGGCTTTGTGTATGCGTTTGTGTAATAATGGTTATTTACATTTCATACAGCAGAATGCAGAATTGACAAATATAGTGTTTAGTTTAGATATTGAGGTAGATTTTGTGTCTGTTTGCCCTGATCAAAGCAAAACATGCTATAAGAATTATTTAAATTAAATATGACTAGGTACCCATGCATTCAGCAAATCTTTCGAGAACAATTGAAGGCTGATAATCTTTGTTTCACAAATTAAAAAATACGCCATCTTAGTGGGCAACCAACATTTTTGTAATGTTCATGCTCTGGATTTGTGGCTCTTCAGAGACCTGTTTCCTTCCTGTGTGCTTTCTTGTTGCTCAGTATTGATTTCTTCTGTGATTACTCCCATTGGCTCCTCTCCAAGCTTTCAGAGGTGTGTTATCTTATCTAAGGCATTCGTAAGACTGACCCTCAGCGTCTCACTTTTACACCCTTGATTTTGCTGTGAAATCTGGTTCCATACTTTTAAAGAACCCTTTTTTCCTTCATATAATCACCCTTATATTAATCTAACTTGCTTTTTGTGTGGAACACAAGAAGAAATTATATAGAATGGTCAACATTTTTCCATACACTGGAAAAATGTGACCCCGAAGGAACTATTCTACAAAAATAAACAAAATATTGCTTTAATGATGACTGAAATTTGGTTTGTTACTGAAACAAAGCATAATGGGAATGATTTTTTCAAAACATGGAATATAATACAGTGTTCATTAGTATAGTGTAGAATATAGTTGTATGGACCAGTGTAATTTAACAAAATTTAAGCATTTACATTTCTCTACCTATTTTTTTATTTTTCAAACTCTTGCAAACTCATATTTTGTTAAGTAAATTTTGACGTTTTGAACTTCTGGGAGTTTTATGTCTTTACGAAAGTAATAATTGTTTTTGAGAGACTATAAAATCGGTAGAGTTTTCAACTGTAGCTGAGAGAAATTTAGGTCACCTCTAGGCTAAAAGAAACTAAGGGAAAAAAAAGCTTATTGCCCTTTTCTGTGGTCTAGGGTCCTATTTGGAAAACTATTTGTTTCAAGTTCATCAGTGGTAATAACTCAGTTTCTGCCTGAGTCATGGTTTTCCTTTGCTCAGTATAAAAGGGGCCCCACAGACATGAATCTTTAATGGCGACACCAGATAGCTGGTCTTTCCTTTGAAACCCTGCTCACCATCATAGGCCCAGTTGCTAAGAGAGTCCCGACTTGTCTCGGTTTAATGTGTCAGCACTTCTGATGTTACGTAAAGCCACACAAATGCTATCAATCTCTAATTCATGAGCAGCAGGCCAGAGACGGGCCTTGGAGACGCAAGCTCAGATGCAAACGGCCATCGTCATAACACAGAAATCCGATCCTTAGAACTTTATCTGTAAACTTGACCTTCAAACTATTAACATTTGTGTAACAGGACGATTAATTGTCCTCGCTTTAAATAGCGCACTCAAAGAAAGCTCATTTTTGTTCGTAATCACTGATCTGTGTTGCAGAATTCATGGTGTCGATTTTGTGTGATTTATATTCTGCTGTCGTCTTCTCATAACTTCCCATTAATTTTTGGATAAAGGTGCACATGGAGAAGAAAAGCTAGCGGGTTGAGACCAGATTCCTCCTGCTAACAGCAGCAACCACTGGCAGTCGTAGATCTCGTCTTGCCTACCGTGAAGGAGCATGTTAATCAAATCAGTCACTCAAGGACTGCAGCGTAGCGTCTCATTGCTTGCCACTGTAAATCAGTGGATAGAGCAGATAGTCAGTTTTTGCAAAGTTGTGGTAAAATAGTGCACACAGGATGTACCATAAGCAAATCGCTGGTCTACGCTGAAGCTAAAATCAAAATAATTTCGATTTAGACACTAAATTTGGTAAATACCTTCTAAAAATCTACTTTCTTTCTCTGTTAAGCAGTTAGCTTTTTTTTTTTTGCTTTGGACAGTTTTTTGCAGCTTCTATGGACAGTGAAACGTGAAAGCATAATTCGAAGGTTTTTCGTGTAGCACAAGATATGCAGCATGTCTTGAACATTTGCTAATGGTAAGGCCATAGCTCTGAAAAACGCAATCACTATTGTCAGCAACAATTATATTAGTGTCAATCATGTCTTTGTTGGTCTCCTGATGTAGACATTGCATCAGACTCAAACTGTTTTGCCGTCCACTTACATCGGTTTTAACAAATGGAAATTGCTTACAGTTATTATCTCTGTCGCTCCTGAGACAAAATGACCTTAACCAATTGGGGGTTGGGGTGTGAAGAACTTCTATGCAATCTGTCAGTTGATTTTAGAGTTAATGGTTAAGCTTGGGGTTTGGGATCGGAGTATAATTTCATCCAGCTGATGTTCATCAGGGTTTGAAAAACATTGTTATTTTCCCTGTGCTTGTAGACTGAAATGGATAGTAGGGGCTCTTGTCAAACAGAGTTTAGGGTTAGGATTCCAGCATTATCATGTGAGTTTAAGGTTTAGTAAAGACATTCATAGTTTAAGGATATTTTTTATTGGCAGGAGTTCTCTACAAAAAGAGATAGAGATCTTTGTCCTAACTGGCAAAATCATGGACACTTTGATTTCCAACTGCTGTACTTTGTAACCATGATTTTGCCAAGTAGGACATTCATGGATCAACATTTTTGTTGGTATTGTAATTAAATAATGTAGAACCAGTGGGGCTCAGGATTGAAATGTTTGAAAATATGTCGTGATTAACTGATATTATAAGTGGTAAACAAGTTGTTGGTGTTTTACTGCCACTAGAGTTATTTTCAAATGGAAACAGCAGTGAATTATATGCATTTGCAAGTTGTTGTTGTTTATTTTTTTTCTTGCAAAAATATAAGTAGAGGGATGTTTTTTTCCAAAGAGCCTATGCTAATTTTAAGGGTTGTTCATTTTTAGGAGTGAGTTCAGGGTTGCATATGTTTTTCAAAACCATGTGTGGTCAGTTTACTTTGATTTTGCCTGAAGAAATGTCCTCATTGGTGTTCATTTTTAACATAAATTCTTTCAACCAGTCAGTTTTCTGGGTTAAGTCAGGATTTCTTATTAACTAGTCATTTCCATTTGATCTTAATGGAAGTTAATGGTTAAAGGTAGACCTTTAACTATATTAGTTTGACAGGGGATGTTCTTCCAGTAAAATTTCCTAATTTTGCAAATTCATGCTCATCTTGAGGACCAGCAGAAAATAAATATAGTCTAGTGAACATCACTTGCTAACACAGTAACGCAGCTTGTCCTCTGAATTTCTCCATGTATAAATCCATGTCTTATCTCACAAGCATCGGAGGAAAATTTGATTTTGTGCTTCTTTTTTTCTTCTGTCTCTCCCCACCTCTCTGTCACTCCATCGTTCTCCTGCTCTCTGCCGATGACACTATCTCTGACTCCAGACTGGCAGTATGAGGGTAAGACAATGTATCTTATCTTTCTGTTTCTCTTTTGTTCTCTCATCGAGCGTGAGAGCACAACTCTATTAACCCTTCGCAACCCCAGTGGTTACAGCTCTCTTTGTACACATAAAGAAGTCATTTTGTAAATCTGTGACTTGTGGCCCCCCCCGGTCTCAGCAGCGGATAGGTTACAGTACTCGTAGATCCTTTTTTATGTGCAGGTTGTGTGACTTAATGTGAGCTGAAATTGAAATGTCTTGTTTAGTATGAGTTACGTTGCAGTCTAGACTTGATGAAATTCTGATGTCTCTTTTTTTGTTCCTTTTTCCATTCATTGTGTGTCCTTGCTTTTCAGAGTGCAAGCTCTCCAGAACAGGCCCGCCTGCAACCATTGTAGCCATAGATGAGGAGAGTCCTAATGGTAGGTCTATACTTTTTTTTTTTTTTTTTTGCATTTCATTAAACTAAAATGAAGAACAATTGTTTTGAAACAATGTGGGCAGAATTCAGAACAGTACTTGAGTTTAATCATAAAATTAAATTCTGCTTTTTTTATTGGTTTAGCATAGATTAAATGTTTAAAAATATGAGGTGGACAGTTTGCTAAAAATGAAGTGTGCTTACTTAGTGCAGTGTTACTGGTGTCATTTTTGCTGTTTTGGTTCTGATTCACTAAAGGAAACATAAAAAATGTGGTAACAGCATAAACATATCCATAAAATGCAATGCTGAATGCAATTTGCATGTTACTGTTCCCAATTTTGCAGGTATGTTCTACGTGCTTAGTTGTGAGGATTCTGGTTCTGGTTTAATTTGATTCAGTTATGATTCATTTGAGTATACTGAGTTGAGGTTTTGTTAAGAACAAACTGAACTGATCTGAATAATGATGTGATTGTCTATTGCAAAGCTTCTTTATAACATCATTTAAATTAATTTATTATCAATGCATTCTGTAACGTCCATTGTTATCAACTGATATGAATCAACATTGAATTTAATAAATAAGGATACTATTGCATTCTGCTTATTTCTCATTTGAAGTTCTTTCAAAATAAAATAACTGTACATAGTTACTGAACGGAACTGAGCCAACACTAACTGAATAATGACACTATTGTCTTGCTATGGCTGCTTTATAGTAGAATGTTAGATTTGCCTCATTTTTGAAGTTTGCATGATTGATTTTTGATTCTATTTAATATTGTGGTACTGTTTTGAAAGACTGCAGAGAAACACTGCAGGCGAAAACACTATTTTCTTTCATGCATCTTGGATTTTGGGCTTTTTGGTTTTTCATAAAGTGTTTTTTTTTTTCTCAGACTAATGGAGAGAAAACATCCAAAAGACACTGTTACGTGTCTCCTTTATAGCAAAATACTTTTGGTAATACATCTAATGCCAAATTAGATGACAGCGCATTAATGGAGGGGGATCATTTTTAGTGATTAAAACCTTGTCTTTTACTCTTTTCTTCGTGACTCTGTATGGCTTCAGAAGACTTGGAATGTGACATGACTTGTTTGTAATGTGATGTATACTTCTTGTTTAAAACTAGTTGTTAAGGGTTATATACAACATTTTAATCCCCCCAAAATTGTGTTTTGTCCTTTCTTAGCTTTCCTCTCTAATAAAATATTAAAATATTAAAGCGAATTTGGCGTGCTGTCCGGGGAGTGAGCCGGCAGAATGGCGGAATCCGAACCCTAAAGTTTAGAGCCCTAGCGTGGGCAAGGGTTCGGCGTTCGGCTCGACCACCGTCTGTCCCCCGGAGGAAGACGTGAGACGTGAAAAAAAGTGGAGAAGAGTTTGGGGTGGGGTGCATGAAAGCGAGATTCGTGGAAAGGGAAAACGGGAACATTTATAGAGAAGGAAAAGGGATTTGATTGGTGCTAGTTTAATGACTGGCTGATTTGGATGATGAGCTGCCAGCCGTGTGTGATTAGTTCATCCAGCGATCCTCTCAAAATTATTTTATTTGCAAAACATTCACTTCAAGAGTTCACACTTTACTCTTTAATAAAATATAAAAATATAAAAGAGAATTTGGCGTGCTGTCCGGGGAGCGAGCCGGGAGAACGGCGGACTCTGAACCCTAAAGGTTAGAGCCCTAGTGTGGGCAAGGGTTTGGCGTTCGGTTCGATCACCATCTGCCCCCCAAAAGAGCTTGAGAGGACAGCAGCCAAATTTGCTGCTCCCCAAAAAAGCAAGGAGAGAGGATGCTGGACGGATATATTATTTTATATATATATATATATATAGGTGTATATGAAGAAATGGCGGCTGGGCTGGCCTGGGCGTCCGATGACCTGTTGGTGAAGCAGAGATAAGTGTTAGAAAATGGTAACAATTTTCAAATGAAATTCAAATAAACATGAAATAAAGAGAGGTTGGGCAGGGAGTTTAGGCTTGGATGGATTATAGGTTAAGGGAACATCGGTGGAGGTTGGGAGTGAGACCTCTGCGGAGGTAGGGGGATGAGAGTCCCTCTAACGGAGGATGGAGAGAAACCTCAGCGGAGGTAAGGAGACCTCTGCAGAGATGGGATAGAAGAGAAAAGCCCTCAGTGGAGGTAGGGGATGGGGGTGCCTCTAACTGAGGCTGGGGTGGAGATGGGATTGTCAGTGCACCCAAATACATGTAGACCCTTTACTGTCTACTGTTCTGAATGATGTAATACTCTGAATAAAAAGACGGCGTCGGCCATTTAGTTTCCACTGGAGGTGGTTTAACGTTTAAACATTGTTATATGCTTAAAATGTTTATTGCATTTTAGGCGAGTTGTGATGATTAAAGAAAATTAATTGATCAAACATATTTTATGATCAGCACTGTCTGCCACTGGCCACTTTGTCGTTACTTAAAAAAAATGGAAACTTATATTTAATGAACAAAAATGCTCCAAGAATTTTTGTAAATTAACTTAATAAAAAACTAAACAAATTATTTGCCATTACACACAAAACGTTTTATTAGATGAAACAGTATAAGCTGTTTTGGTAGAAAGAAAAAAAAGACGGGCTTGAACCACTGGCCAGTGTGAGCCGGGACTCACAGCAAGCCGGGCAGAGCTAATAGCCTCAGACCTGGAGCACAGACGAAATCATGCTATGTTTCCACTGTTGGGTAAATAAAAATTTACTGAGTAAAATATTACTGAAACTTGATTAGTAATGCCTTACAGAAGAACATTTTTGGACAAAACGGAGTGTATGTTGCACTGATGAAAGCAATTTTTGTTCTTCACACTTACCTTAGACCTCCCATGGTGCACCTCACCAGGGAACAGATGCACAGATGGTGTACAGTATGCTGCTACTTTGATGGGCCTTTTCAAGTATTATCTTTTCAGATTTAGAGAACCATTTATTTATTGTGTCATTCAACTTTTGCAACCTAGGCTGTACTTGTAATGCAATTTAAATAAGCAGGAAGCACAGTTTAATAAACTGCAAGTAAATTACATTACAATTATAAATTTTAAAGAAATAGCCATTGAAGTAGTTAAACTCTGATAATATTTTCTTGCAAGATGTAGTTCAAAATATTAGCACAATTATATATTAGACATATACATATATACTGTGTATGTATATATATATATATATATATATACACAGCTTGTATGTATATAAGCAGTACAAGCCTTTGGTTTGAGCTCTTTAAGTTTCTATATTTGTAGTGCCAAAAATGCCATAAATGTTACAGTTTCTGTTTGTATTTTTCAATGTTTGGAGATTATCTCAGCGTACAATTTGATTTTAGCATGAGTGAATCTCTTCTCTCTGTTTGTCTTCAATACCAAATCACTAAGGAAATAGATTAAATAGTTGAGTGTTTGTACAGAAATTTGAGAAGTGTTTGGTTGGTCAAATTAAGGAAAATCACTTCTCTTTGGCCTATTTCAGAGCTTCTGTAAATTGGCAGGATTTTAGTTATCTATTTTGAAATTTACCTTAAAATTTCTCTCCTAAGCATACAAATCTCTATGCAATTATTAGAGTAAAGAGTAATCATATTCATCCAAGACTATTATCCTCCTTAATGTATGCAATGAGATGCTGCCCTTACCTTAAATTACAGATAATACACAGTTTTTCTCCTTTTTCACTCATTTTATTCTCCCGTCTCTGAGATCCACACATTATGTTTAAAACCTCTTAAAAGCTACGCCACAAAGGATTGTAATTTTGGCTTAAAATGTGTCAACTTTGGAGAGCTCAAACTGTAATCAAAGTTGTCAAAGGGAAATAGTGATAATATTTGCTCTAAGGAGACATTTTTCTCTTGTTTTCTTTCTTTCTGTATTTTGTTTAAAGCACTTAGTCACACTTTAGAATGCTGGCATAATACATTGCAATTGCAATACAATACTTGGATAAGTACTAAGTACAAATATTAAGCAGCATTTACTCGGGATGGTCAAGATGACCAATTAGCCATTTAATGACTAACAAAATGATTGCTGAAGTTAACTATTGAGTAGTTTTTAAACGGATGGCTGTAACGGTGGTACATATGGTGTTGCGAAAAAGAACGATTGTTTGTGTATTTGGTGTAATGCAATATATTTTTGTGATTTAACTTTCAAAAACATTATTTTCCACATACTGATCATTATTAGTTCTCCTCTAAGACCTGCCGTCTGAAACGGGTCAATTTGTACAAAGCTCATCGTTCTAAAAAAGCGAGGTGTGCTCTGATTCGCCAGCTATCCAGTGCATTGTGATATGCGGAATACCTCAGGCGTTTGGCGGAAACGTTACGCCCCTCATCATTACATTATGTTTTTTATTTGTTGGCCATTGGGTTAGATCTCCAAGAGTGCGTCATTTTAAAAATAGGTACATTTTTAGACATTTGCGAGTAAAGCTTTCATTCTGTTCCATTTTGTTATGCTTTATCCAGAACACACAAACTATGTAGGTGCTGAGACCAAATAGCTGTTCAGATGACTCAAATATATAAAAACGCGTGTGGATAAAAAAAAGGCATTTTTACAAGCATCGTGAATGATTAATTCTCTAATTTCTTGGAGAGTAACACCACATGACATTTTACAACCTGAACCAACTGTTATTTATTTATTGCATGTTGGTAAGTTAGATTTAGCTGTCACAATTTAGCTGTTTCTTTTAAATTAAGGTCCTTCAAAAAGCCCTCAAATGAAAATAGATTATATTATTATATTATATTATGATATATTATAAATAGATTATATTATTATAATTATTATATTATTATTATTCAGGTTTCTAGATCTATTACATGTGAGAATAACTCATTTTAGCCTGTGAGATTTCAAGAACTGTTCATTAATCTCTGATCTCGGTTGTTGCTTTGATAGTACTCATTTATAAATGAAATATCTGTGACTTTTGTATAAAACTACTCAAATACTACAGGTTTCAATCAAAATATGCAAAATGCCCCTGTAACTGCTGAGAAATGCATCTAAATGGAATAAAATACTTTTCCAGTGGTAGGAAACAAATCAAATTTTAACCACAAGGATGTTTTCGTTTAGCACTTGTCTCAGGAATGTCAGTGCTGGAGTTATGATACTGAAAATACTTTTGTTGAAAAAAAAATATATAAAAGAAACAATTACATAAGGAGCATCTCAGCATTGTTTAGTCCTGTAAGGCACTGAAGACCATTACACAGTGACCATTATTACATTAGCACCTCAATACTGTTCTTGTGCTCCTCTTTGTACAGTGATTGGTATGTATCAGGGGTAAGGACCTTGGCATTGATCATTGGCATTGAGTGGACATTGGAGGATACCACATGGGTGGCAGGATAGATTTACTGTCAGACCTCGATAAAGGTGGTGGCTCAGTAGGTGACCAAGCCAAACCTGGTTTAGCATTGAAGTACCCTTTGAATGTCCAAAATAGTGGAGAAGATGAAGGCTAATAGTTTGGATTGGTAGGTAATTATGGCTATATTTAGGACTTGTTGATCTAGGCTAGATGGCTTAAAGAAGTGTGGGATTTTGCTGTTAGGGTATGGGTTTGTTAGAGACTTTAGGGGACTCTTGAGAGAAACTGACCTGTTGTTTGTCTGCAAAGTTGAAGGGTGGAAAGGCATCCATTTATATCCCAACTTTTGACATGCCTTACATCAACTCATCGTCTTCATCTGACCGTGCTCTCCTCTGGCTCTTGTTAAACATCCCATGTGCTCTCTGATCATACTCTCTGCGTCCAATTAGAGCCACAAAACTGACCGAAGTGACCCATGCTTGATGATTAGATTTGCTTGTACTTGAGCCAACTCTGTCAATTAGTAGGGTGCGTTTGATCTGAATTATTAGTTTTGTCCTCGGCTTTGAGTTAGGACCAGCATCCATTTCTTTGATGCTGAAACCTACTGAGCTGCCCATGTTTGTCTCAACCATCAACTATTTAGGAGGTCTTCTAACCCAGGCTAATGCACATGTGGCAATGTTTCTGCAACATAGATTTTACATACCTAATAGCAAGTTTTGTGGCATATTCAAGGTCAAGTAAATGACGCTAAAATGTGTGCTCGATATGTAAACCTGGCCAAGTTTTATTTACATTTTTTGGTGGTCTAGAATTCAGATGTCAGGGGAGTAACCTAATATTTACACTAAACCCAACCCAAAAACTGCCCGAAAGAAAAAATGATATAAAACACACAGTGCTAAATTTACTTTTATCTAAGTGGGTTTTGACTGTTTTGTTGAACTGTACTTTCACGGGACTCATTCTGGAATGCTTCATCTCACATATGAAACCATATATATGACGCTAACATTTAAAAGCTTTCAAATTGTTTTGAATTCATAACATAATACTGTACAAAATAAAGTTTTCTTAGTCACAACTCTGATCCTGTAAATCATAATTTGTGACAAAATGAATAAAAGTTGTAAGAGGTTTACTCCCTCTAGTGTTTATTTCAACTGGAAACTGCAATGATTCATATGTTTTTTCCGAGATTTGTGGAAATTTAGATTGAGGCACAAATTCCCAGTGAGCCTGGGTAGAGGTCTTTACCAGTGTTGTCAATTTACTGTAGCTATTTTGTAGCTAAATTAGCGACTTATAAACATCTTTTGAGACTTTTTTTTAAATTTCATGAAGAAATATAGCCCTCTAGATGCCAGTTTTAGCTACTTTCAGTTGAAAGCAGTTGGCAACACTGGTCTTCGCTGGCCTTGGTTGGGATGCTCGGCCAATTTTGCTGCACTACTAGAATACTTTTTTTCTAGTAGTGCGGCAAAAATAACATAATTTAACTTAACCATTCTTCTATCCTGACTTTCATCTTCCGCCATTTTAGAGCATATCACAATCCAACGTGTACACCAGCTGTAACATATTTGACGTAATCAGCCTTGTGTACATCTGGGTGAAAGCACGCTCGTACGTAATCTACAGTTCCCCTTCAGTCGAATCATTCCGACATTAGATATGGGATGTAACGTCTCTGTTCCCTCCCTCAGGGAACAAGGTTACCTTCGTAACCTAGCTGTTGTTTACGTCTAGTTAAAGGTTCACTTATATTGTGATACGTCTCCTGCCATTTTACAGAGAGTACAGTAGGTCCCGGGAAAAGTTAAATGTTACTGTTGTTTTTATTGTGCAAAAAAAAAAATATTCTCCTAGCGTCACACATTCTATTTGATCATACTTGCATTACAAATAATTAAAACTAAAATGGCAACAGTACAGCTCTCATTAATACAGATGTCCACGATGGCTGGGTTCAGAGTCAGACATTTTGACTGACAACAGCAATTGTTTACTGGTGTAAGTCTTGAAATGTTTTGCTCATTCTGCAGATTGAAAGAGCTGCTTGAATATATATCTGATTGAATGAACAGATGCAGTCACAACTGTATTCTAACTCAGGTAACCATATCGTATCTTAATCAAAGATATCCATAATGCTGGGAAGTTTTATCACAATTGACAGTGCGTTGGTAAATGAATCCAATCAAGGAGCGAGATCATCCATCCAATCTTTTAAGCAATTGCTTTGAAACCAAGTGGAGTGCACTTTTAAGCCACAAATCTCACACTCATGATAACTCTGGTGGATAAATCATATATATACTAAACCGCTTGCAATTAACACAGGACAGACAACCAGCTGTCTTGAAGACGCGTTGATGCACATTTTTGATTTCGTCAGTTTGTCATTTTGCTTCTATAGTCCCAGCTAGCTTCCCACCAATGTGAATGATGGTTTGGCACTGGACCACCTCCTTTCCTACATCCATCTCTTCTAACGACAACTCGCCAGGCCATTTATAGGTTTATATGGGAAATAAGCCTGTCTCAGCAACTACATTCCTTCTCAAAGCCACTTCATCACTGACATCCAACAAACACTAGGTTTGCATGGCCTCTCATTTTTGTTAATTGACCATTTTTCAAGAAATGTATTGACTAGTCAATAAAACCCCAGATCAGTGTTTCCCAGCTGTGTTTGTTTCACATTTCAACATTTCCTCACTACACTTTTGCTATATGCATGGTTATGTAACATTTTCAGTCTGAGAGGCATCTAAAGCTACAGCTATTATGCAATTTTCAGGTGAGATCTTTTTTGGTCTTGGGTTACAGAGGCTCTGATTTGAAGTGACGGTAGAGCTAAACAACTCTTGAAGTTTGCTTGCATGGTTTAGAGGATAGAGCCTGTTGTGTACATAGGTGAGCCTGTGTGGTCACAGGGAAATTGTTCCATAAGTCAGTATTTTTGGCTTCAGCATTTTTTTGCAAAAGGAATTTTTTAACTCTATAATATATTGCAGTGGTGAGGTAAACAGGAAAGTACAGTATTAGAATTGTGCATGTTATAAGAAGAGCTGGTGGAAACTCGAGGCAAATTTAATTAAGTGATTTGTCATATCAAAGCCGAACCCCAATAACCTTTGTTCTATCAGGAACAAAATTATATTATATTATATTATATTATATTATATTTATGTAGGTGTTAACATTGTTTTTAATTGACTCCACTGATTAAGTAGACTCCAATCTTTAATGCTTAAGTGACGGAATTAAGAAAATTGTATTGTTATTCAAAATAATTAATGCATTATAAAATTTAATTTTTTTTTACCAGACTGATGCAGTTTACTTTAAAAATAATCTCCTTTGTTTCCCTTGGCATTTCCCATATAAGATATTCTCATAGGTTAGGCAAATGTGTAAGCAATATAATATTTGCCGTCATTTTTGGTGTGTATGTGTGACATTTGAGGAACCAGCACACTGAGTTTTTTTTTGTTTGAGCATGCTTTGTAGCAAAACTGCCTCTGGGGGTCAAGGCTATTTAGCATCTACTTCACATCCCGGCAAAAAAAAAAAAAAAAGAGTGGAGAATGTGTGTAACCCCCCCCCTTTCCATTTTATTTTATTCTACAAAAACAGAAATGTGTTACCTTACTACTTTTTTAGAAATGTAGGCTTGCAGTCACAAATCGAGAGGCTGGTGAAGTACAAAGTATGAATTCTCAGTTTTGAAGATCATGTTTTTGTTATAAGTTGGGAATTGGAAGAACAGTGTTTGCTGTGCAGCTTTGTTAGGATGCACAACTTTGGAGATGGTTTAGTATGTCTTTGATCTTGACTGTTATGACAGGTTTAGTTGAGTCACAACCAACTCTAGATTCAGAGAGCGTTCTTGTGCACGTTCTTTCTTTACCTGCCGTACTATGCTGAATCTTATGGATGCCACATATTGCAACATTAACATGTTGACTGCTACATATACATACACCAGCATATTGGTAATAGAAATATGTTACAATCTGTATATGCCAATTCTTTATATGTTTGGGATTCAAATCCCTCAGGATGAGCAAAAAATAGCATTATAATGGCATGAATATGGGCTAAAAGAAGTTTTAAAGCTAGATGTTTTTATGTTCATGCTGGTGCAGTGACTCATTCTGGGTTTATTTATTTATTTTTTGATAAGAAATGGCAAAACTTACCTTCTGTAGAAAACACTGCGCCTAATACACATTATTACACATAAACTTAATACACATTCATGGGGAGCTGAAAAGATTAATAAAACAAGTTCAAAGCACATGAACGAGCTAGTGAAGCTATATTTATGAGCAATACCAATAAATTCTGGCCTGAAATTAGAATTATTTCTACGTTTATGATTTATTCCATTTAAAAAAAAAAAATTCTCACAGTTCAGCAACATTGGAAACTGATCTATCAGCATTGTGGATTTTAAGTTACTGTACAGAGCATACACTGAGCATTGTCGATCTGCAGTTTTATTTATCTATACATTTATCTAGTGTCAGTTCACATAGAAAAATCTATTACAGTGCCATAATACTTTTTTTGTTGTCATTTCCCATGTGCTCTGTGTGTTCCTCTTGTGACCTAGTTTTGTTAATTACGTATTCCTTTCAGGTGTGTCCTGCTTGTTTAAGTTGATTGTCTTCCCTACTTAAGTTGCTCCCAGTGTCTCTGTGTTTGTCATTGCATGTGTTACTGTGAATGTTATGTGTGGATTTGATATTTGGATACTACTCCACGACTCCTGCGCTCTACTTCGCCTTGAACCAACGTAACAGAATGACCGACCTTAACAGTTTGAGGTGGATGATCACTCCGGAGGAGATTCCCCACCGCCTCCTGATGGGAATGCCACCTCTTCACACTCAGCGGGAAGGCATTCAGCTGTCCGCAATGGCAATGCCGGGGTCCCGTTTGGTGATTCGATGGTGTCGTCTGGTTCTACCGAGCGGCTCTCCCAATCCGCGCTTCCCGAGCGCGTCGACGAACCCGCGCTTCCCGAGCGTCTCAAGCCAGCGTTGAGAGAATGCCCAGTGCCCAGGCCTAGGAAGCGCTTGCCCGCCAGGGGATTGCCAAAGCTGATTCAGTTCTCCGCGGATTCCGCTCCACGTTTTCGGCCGGGTGAGCCGGCAGCTACGTCCATCACTGAGGGAATTTTAGTGGATATTGAAGGCTTTGAGGGGAGCCCCGCCCACGTTTCCACCGCTGAGGGTGAGCTTGATGTGTGTCAAGGACAATATTATAATGAACTTGTGAATGTATTTGAGGAAGATCTGATTGACTGGTGTGGAGAGGTGGTTGTACCCAGCTCCAATGAATCTCCGCTGTTGCCGTACAGTTCCAGCACTCCTGTGTTCCCTCCCACCCTCCCTCTCACACCAGTCACTGTTCCTATTCCAGCTCCACTAGTTCCTGTCAGTCCCTCGGCTCACCCTCAAACAGCACCATGTGGCCGCGTTAAGGACAGCCAGTCTCCAGCTCTACTTGATCACAAAGACTGCCTGTCTCCACCTCCAGCCGTCAAGCTTTGGACTCCACCTTGGTCTTCTGACCCATCAGCTCCACCTTGCCTCATAGTTCCCTCAGCGCCACTGGGGCCCGTTGTCCCACCAGCTTAAATGTTAAATGCAAGTGCATGAGCAAAAATATCTAGCTGAGATATCATACTGTTATACATAAACACATTATAATGTAAAATGTCTTCTGTTCATTCAGCTGCTAATAAACAATTGCGTCCATTCTAAAATGGTAAAAGGATCAGTTGATAATTGATTCTGACCTCGCTAGATACCGTTATCCTCTTACAGCCATACCATGGCTGAGAATGAAAAGACAACTTTAGCCTGGCATTTACTTTGGGTTTTGGTGGTAGGCATGTGTCTCTCCCAAAGTTGATAAATACTGAATTATGATATGTAATACGTAATTTAATTTATTAATTTACAATTTTTTTTTTTATATAAATACTGCAAGTGTAGGGTTGTTTAATTCATTCAATTATTTTCTTTAATAATTAAATTACCAGTTACTAGGGTTATATGTATTGGGTTAGTTGGTTACTAGGATGACGAATAAAATAATTACTAAGGTCTAGCAGATGACTGTGAGAAACTGAGAAACAGAGAAACTGTGACGTATTCACGGGAGCTGCTGACAGTAAGAGGCAACAGTGCAGAGAAAATATTGCATAAACCAGCAACAAACAGCAATGGGAAGTAATGTTAATGTTGCAAATAACAGAATATTTATAGTTCTCTTTTAGGTTACTTTTCAGAACTTTCACAATACCAGTAATGCATCTCACCACATACTTGCAACTTACGACACATTAAGAGATGATTTACTTCCACCTCAAATACTAATAATTTGCATTATCCTAGGTATCGCCTATTTGTCTGTAAGATTTGTTGTACTAATTTTTAAAACATAAAAAAAATATTATGGTTCCTTATTACTTCATATATTTTGATATGTACAAATCCGAATAAGCATGTGACATTATTTCTTGTTATTATGTATCATTATAAACCACATTTTTGACATATTATCCAAACACTTATTTGAAACCTAATTTACTTACATTTAATGTGCTTTCTATGGACATAAAATAACTTTTGTGAATTTCTTGCAATGTATCTTTGACCCATATACGAACTAAATATGCACAGTATGTATGGTATGTATGGGCTTTAATATCAGGGTCAGGATGTAACAGCCAGCTCTGCTTAGCAAGAACAGCTGATAAAACTACGATTTGGTCTCCCAGCTGAGGGAATGAGAACAAATGTGCAGTATATTTCTTTTTTATACCGTTATCTGTATGAGTGAGGATGTCAGATTCCCTGTACCCAGAGAGTCTTTTACAGCACTACAGTACAGAACAACACAGGAAGTTGCTTTGGCAGGCTGGGAATGATAGAGCTGAATGGACGTGGTGGAACCTTATAGAGAGAACAGTTAGAACAATGAAGGAGGGGAGGAAGACGCACATTCACGTGTGAGCAGGGAACTCGGCGTGCTGTGCTAAGTATCACCCAGCTTGCCCCGCACAGGTGTGTTGCCAGCTTGCAAGGGCCCCGGCCCGCTGCAAACCAGCTGCCAAGGGACGTCCATGACCAGGCACATCACTGTTTGAGACAGTCAAGAGAGGGAATGGCTTGCCGCTTCCCGAGATCATTCCTGCGCTCGCCAAGAATGCGTTCATCGCCCATCGGTGTGACATAGAAAACCATCTGGCCGCATGCTGAGAGACACATTTTGGAGAGAGGGGGAGGAGAAGCATTTACGAGCAACCTGGAAGAGTGCGAAAGAGCTGTAGGTGTGCGCTGAGAGGGAGATAAGAACACGACGGAGAAGAACACATTTGTAGTGCTTTGGTGTGCTGGGCAGTATCATTAGTTTGTTGTCAAACTGTGATTTTTCTTTTGTATTTTTCCACTCTAGTATACAGGAAACACTGCTTTGTCCGCTTCGGTGGGAAAAAGAAGAAATTAACAAATTAAGAAATAATAAAGGAATAAAGAAAGAAAATAAGTCATTTAGACATAAAAGAAAAGCAATAAAAATATTCTAGATTCTTGGATGTATGGATAATATGTATATTTAAATTAATATATGTTTGTTCATTTGCTCATTCACTCTTTTTATTATATTATTTCTATACAAATGTCAAAAATAGCTTGTTTCATAAAAAAAAAAAAAAAAAAAAAAAAAAAACGCCTGTCACCCTCAAGGCATATGACTTTCTTCTTTCACATGAATCCAATTGAAGTTAAATCAAAAGGTATCCTGGCTCTTTTAAGCTTTATAATAGCAGTGGGTGAGTGTTTTTGTTTAACAATCCAAAGAAAGTCCAGTAAAGTGCATCCATCCATAATAAACCACCACCCAAATATCTGGTGGGTTGAATAAAAGCCTCCTGCAATGAATCAATGAGATTTTTAAAGAAAAATATCTATATTTAAATGTTTACATTTTGTTATTTACACCTTAAGTTATGTCAAGTGATTGTAGCAGCATACAAGAAAGCATATAAGTAATTAATGGATAATGAAAGTAACAACTCACAAGAGAGCATTTTCTGAACTAACATGGCATTATGTATTGGTAGCATGAGAAAAGGAAATGATGTTAGCACTATAGTGTTACAGTGCTCACACATTTTGATCTTTTTGGCCCTCTAAAATGGATTAAAAATGTTCCCTGGCTGTTTTATGCTCAGTAATCACTGGGTCTGATGACTCTCCTGAGATGGCTGCTCAAATGATTAACTGTCCTGCTTCACTTTAATGCCTGACAACTAAGTGTATCGAAGACATCCATTGGCTTATACAACATTACACCCTTCCAAATGTTATAAGCAGGAACAAGATGACTTAGGAGGCTATTTTAGTTTCTTTTCCATTGCTCAAGGTTTGTGCTTTGTAGACCCTGTGACTGTTGTAGGTGCATAAAAATAAAAATACAAATCAAGCATACCAAGCAATATTAAACAACTTTGTGTGAAATTTCCTGTCCTACAGGTGTTTGAAATGAAAACCAGAAGTGAGTGTAATGTGTTATATGCGGTGAACTGAATGCAACACACAGTGTGTTCTTATGCTGTCAGCTGCTTTAAATCACATACTGCAGTCGAAGATCTCTCATTATATCCACATAACAACACCTGGATGATGCTCTGTAGAGATTTTGCATTCATGCACTCTAGAATAAGTTATCCGGATCCATCCGATATTATCCGATATGGCTTTTATTACTCAGATTGCTATTTCATAGCTGAAGAGCGTTCTCATTTAATGATCAATTAAATGTTAGATGTTTCTCTTAAAATTGTAAGAGTATGGAGCTATGGAATGAGTGTGGTTATCATTGCTCAGATCATTGGTAAAAATTTTATCTTAGAATTAGTTTTTTAAGAATTTTAAATCTTAGTAAATCTGAGCTGAGCTGGTCTGTTTCTCTAGAGGGGAAAAAATAGATATTGAGAGAGAGAATCAAATGTCTTTGCACTGTTTGCACTGTTTAATCTAATTTCTGTCTAAGAGAAACAATGGAGCTATTCAGCTCATTTGATATTTTATTCATTGCTGTGCAGTTAAATTCCTAATTATGTTATAATAGGTCATTCCAATTTTTCTTAATGCAGTCCCAATATATTTTACACACTGTATTTCCAATATTAGGAATACAGTCTTTCCTGATTTTCCTAAGGTCATATCATTTATTCTAACAAGCAACAAAATAAAATAAAATAAAATCAAAGTCATCTCTACATTCCAGGTGTCTAATAACTTCTGTTGTATCTGCTTGAACAAATACAAAATAAATTAAAAAAAGATCGGGAGAGGAAATCCTCTTATAGTGTCTAATTATATGTGTATCTATGTGGCAATAAAACCTAAATCATGCATTTTAGTAAATAGCATAATAAAATGATTTGGAAAATGCCACAAATGCATTTTGAATACAAAATAGTGAGCAAATGTTTGTTTGTTATTATCACAGGAACCCTTCTGGTGGAGAACATGCAGATAAATGGGAGGGCAGAAGACCCCGACAGGACCATCTCTTTAACTCTACGTGACAACCACAACTACTGGGTCATTCTGGACCCGGTTAAGCAGCGCCTGTATCTCAACAGCACCGGACGAGTTCTGGACAGAGATGTAATTATCTGGCATTATTATGCTATAAAAGTCTGAGGCAACCAACAAATGCTATTCTCTACCTGTAAACGAATAATTCACCCAAAATGTAGGATTTCCAATATGTAGATTAGTTTATTACTTCATCATAACGGATTTGGATATGTTTAATATTACATTACTTGCTCAGCAATGGATTCTCTGCAGCGAATGGGTAACGTCAGAATAAGAGTCCTGATAAGTAATCCTCTACGCTAAAGTTCCTCAATTAACATCTTGAGACCTGTAGATAACTTGTGAATTATTGGGATTTTTTATCAGCTATTTGGACCATGTCCGAACTACACGCAGTGCGATAAAAGTTATCTTTTTCATGTTAATCAATGAACTATCCACTATCTACCATCCTAGATAGCGACACACGGTTTCTATTTCCGTGATGTCACAGCTGGAACAACAACATATAAACTATATAACATCCGCTTTGTGTCGGGTCCTGATCACACTGTCGGGGCTTATTTCTGCGATAACTACCGGCCTGTACATTATCCCTTACTTATACGGGTCTAATATGAGTTTGGTGACCTTATAGCCATACTAAAAGTAACAACAGACAGTTTACTTCAGATCTTAAAAAGAAATGAAAGCAAAGATGACCGTTAAAACAATGAGCTCACTGTGAACAAGCGAGTGTATTACATAGCAAAGATGTTATCAGTCACTCAGTATGTAGATTCAGTGATGTTAAAAACTTTCATATCTATGAATTAGATTAAAAAAGTATTTGGATGTGGTTCAAAATGCAGAGCGCTTCCAGAGAGAGCCCGCTCAAACATGCTTGTTTGTGATATTTGATTGATCGTTACGGTGTAGTGTGGACACCCAAATTGTTTATCATTGAAATTATTTTACGCTGCGTGTATTCAG
Source organism: Enteromius unitaeniatus (assembly GCA_032359435.1). Taxonomy (NCBI): domain Eukaryota; kingdom Metazoa; phylum Chordata; class Actinopteri; order Cypriniformes; family Cyprinidae; genus Enteromius; species Enteromius unitaeniatus. Next base: position 3,430,991 of record JAUMHI010000053.1, on the reverse strand, counting down.
GTGTGTTAGACTCTCTTTCTGAGATCCATTGGTGAGCAAGGGACGTAATGCAAAATTTCTCAGTATCTGCCTTTAATTATCAGGTAAGCTATTCCTTTAAAAATTTTAATAAAACATGATCTTTATAAATCTTAATATAAATCTTAAAATATTATGCTGATAATATAACTTTTGGACACTTTTTGTCCGCTCATTTCTTTTGGGTTCAATCAGAACTACGGTAAAAACAAAAGTTCCTCTCTTTTGCTTGGAAATCTGTTGTTCACAGCATGCATTTTGTAATGGGCTTCATAATAGACTGCAAATGGTTATTTTTCGGTCGGTCTGCTGAATGCACACCATGCAAATGAACTTGCTCGATTTGTCTCTTTTATTTTTGTCTTTCAGCCTCCCTCCTACATTCAGTCCATTGTGGTGCAGGTTCAGTGTACTAATGAGCTTGTTGGCACGGTGATCCTACACGAGGTGCGGATAGTCGTACGGGATCGAAACGACAACACCCCACGCTTTCAGCAGCCACGTTACTATGTAGCGATTAATGAGGTGAGTTTCTATTTAGCAGGGCCCCTTTTGTTCTTCTTGTGTAGTTATAATGACTTTTTCATGAGTTACTTTCCACAGTTTCTGGAGAACATCGACGTCACCAGCATTGTGGAGCACACGTTATTAGACGTTTGCAGAACTGAGTTGCTTTAGTTAAAACTGAACACTTGCCAGCTGTAATTGGAAATTCAATCAGTGGATTGTGCTAGTGTGATGGTTTACCCACGACGGGGTTATTTTGCGGTAAATGAATTGCAGTTGTGGGCTTTGGAGCTGAAGCATTTAGCTGTTAACGTTTTTCTGTCTTTGACTGCTGTGTAATTACTCCAGAAGTGCGGTAATAATTCTGCCACTCACCTTTGTTACTTATTTGGCTGTAGTTTTCCACCATAAGTTGTGGCTGTATTGTAAATTCCCATTTCACCGTTGCTCCCATGCACACTTTTGGCTCTCAATTTTTTTTCTTTTTTTTTTTAAGTTAAAGTCTGTGTATTCTGGTATACACTACTATTCTGCAGTTTGTGATAATTAAGATAAATAAGTCTTTTTTATTTATTAAGACATACATTTGATCAAAAATACAAATACAATTTTAAAGAAGCATTTTCTATGTGAATTTCCATTTAAAGTATATTTATACTTTTAGTTAACAACACTGAAAATGGAACACAACTATTTGCAGTATTGTTAATAATAACAATAATAATACAAAATATGTATCTTAATATTATTTTGGTATAAAATGTGATTCTAAATTGTGGCATAAGACTTTTTTTTGTGACATTTTTTTTTTTTTTAAATAAATGAATGAATACTCATGTGCTAGTAAAAACATTTATAATGTCACAAAATATTTATTTTTAATTTTTTTTACTTTACATTCATCAAAAAATCCTAAATATTTTCTTATAAAAATATAAAATGCAACAAATTGTTTTCATCATTGATATTAATAAGAATCATAATTATATATATATATATTAATTTATTGTAATTAATAATATCAGTATTTGTTAATTATTCAATAGTGATTGATATAACTATAAGAATAATAAATTAAATAAATGCAGTGTCTGTGAGCGTAAGATACTTTATAGACACTTTAAAGTTTAATCCAAACTTTTGACCGGTAATGTAAAATTATTTTGTAAAAAAGTATACTGTCTATATGAGATATAATAAGTCCTCTTTATACAGTCATAGACGTGAGAATTCTTGTTGGGTTTGTATGAACTGTCTGAAACATGTATATTAGGTATATATTAATTTTGATGAACAGTCATGAACATTTGCAGCCTTGAGAAACATATTTTTCTAAAGGACAAGATATGGACAGCGCTGGATGAACCATTTCAGACTAATATTAGTGAATATATTTAAATTCATTATTAATTAGTCCGAAAAAAGAAATACGCAAAGGGCAGGAGATGAGATGAAAAACTTTGTGAATGACAGTAATGCCGGTTGGGTGAAGTTTCATGGTGCAAATTTCGTGTGGGCCTGCCATTACGGTCATGATACATCGCATTCTGTGACTCAATCTTTACCGTTAAAAATGGCGTCCGTTTCTGGAAATCCATTAGCCCTATTTTTTTTTTTTTTCCCATCGCTTTGGATTAGCTTCCGAGAACATTCAACATGTAGTGTCATGGAGGGTCTGTAGGAATGCCGCCTCGGTCTCCAGAGATCTTCTCGCTTTGGATTGACTGCATGGTGAGTGTGTGGCTTTCAGCTAATTGAGAGTTGTTCCCCGGAGAGCTGTCAGTAGAGATTTCCCTCATTAGGAGGCAGATTCAGTGGCAGGCAGCCTCCTCTTGAGTGGCCTCAAAAAACGGCAGGCTGTATTGCCCACTATCGATTTCAACCAGAGTTTGAAATGTCTGTGTGACTGACGCACAGATAAGGGGGACTAACACAGCTCAGTCCATCAGTCAACAAGCACTGCAGAGTGCACTATATAAGTCCACCAAGTGCTGAAGCAGCCTGCTGAGTTTAAAAGAGACGGTGAAGTAAATAATAATGTTGGGGAAAAAGCATTTGATGGACGTGTGGATTGAATTGCAAGTCTGTTTAAATGGCTAAAGGGTTGTGCCTGTTCACTGAGTGGCTGTAGATGCCGTGAAGTTATAGCGAGGAGAAGTTCAGATTAACTTTTCATTGATCAGTGTCACTAACTTAATGTCCTTTTGTCCTACAGCTATTGAGATTGATCTGATGTCTTAAACAGTAAGCTATGAGAGGCTGTGCTTTTGTGCGAATACTGTCAAGCTGGAGGCTGTCGTTTACCACTTTAGTCATGACCGTATTTGCTTGTTGGCTTTTATTTATGTTAGTGCCAAGAATAATGCTTGCTAGTAAGAAAGCACAGAAAGCACAACTCATTTAAGAGATTGGTTGATTGGACAAGATGAGACATCACAAGTCTCAGTCCTATGCATCCTATAGTATCAAGTTTGAAATGATATTCTAATACCATGTCCTAAAAAACGTTAGCAATTTGGGTGTTCACACTAGACACAACGCCACACAGTGACGTGATAGAATCAATCAAATATAACAGCCAATGAAAGGGATACGATTATAATCTAATTCATAAATATTAAAGCTTTGTAACATCAGTGAGTGACATCTCTGTTATGGAATAAACTTGTTGGTTCACAATGAATTCAGTTTTAACGGTCAACTTAGTGATGTAATATGACACGTAATATGATATTTAAAGTCATGTTAGACATGTTTAAACTTTGAATGAAGCACATAATCATCTGAGATTATATACTGTAATTTTTCATGATTTCAGTCTTTGTTCCCTTGTCTTGGTTTATGGACTCTTATTTTGAAGTGTTTGTTCCCCATTGTTTCTGTTTTTCCTTGTTCCTTTGCCTGCCTGTATTTTTGACCATGTTTGTGAATAAAGCTAAGCACTTGGATCTGCACACCTCTGCCTATCTTGTAACAGTCATATAGTTTGCGTGTTGTTGTTCCAGCTGCAATGTCACAGAAATATAAACCTTTTCTAAGTTAAAAATTTAGCTTGTTGTCATCACCATCATTGATCATACCATTTTTTACAATGTCAATTTTTGAAAGTTTCAAAAACATCCTTGAATGTTTCCAAAAATTCCAGAGAAATTTTCAAGACTTTTCAACCCTAGTTACTAATGCTTGTATGTACTTTTAAGGTGTATGCACCCTTTAAGGGTAAATAAGAAGCAAAGTTGTAACACCTCAGTAACAACTTGTGTGTGTGTGTATATATATATATATATATATATAAAAAGTCTTCAGTCTTTCAGTGAAGGGACAGAAACCTTTAGGTTTCATTATCTGTACCTGTATAAATAGTTGTTTAAGGATGAATAAAACTATTTGGTTTTGGTAGCACACAAGGTAAGTAAATTCTAACAAAATTTTCATTTTTGGGAGATAAATCCCTTAAAGGTGTGCCTTTAACACCATCATCCCTACTAAATCTGCTTGAAGGCAAGCCTCTAAGGTTAGCTACAAAATAAAGATAGAAAAGCCAATAAAAAAGTACCTCAGGGAAGGAGTCCAGAGGTGTTCTTTTGAATGAATGTCAGTGGAAGAAAATGTCTTATAATTTTTATGAATCAGCAGCCTATTGACTAATGGTCTGCCTTTAAGCATTCTTATTAGATTGAGGTATTTTTAGAGTTTGCATTGAAAAAAAAAATCTGTTTTATAAAAGAAATCACTGACAACATTAATTATCCATAAATATTGGATACATCAGTGATGTTGAGGACGTTATGTGATTAGTTACCAAGGCACACTATTAGATATAAGATCCATAAAGTTGCAAAGACTTAAGTCTCAAACACTTCTTCATAAGTTAAGACTCATCCACGCCTTCCTAAAATGCTTCATTCTTAGCCCTTTGAAGCTATTTTCACAAAGGTCTCATTGTTTTGAAAGCAACTAAGCTACCACTTCTGAAAAAATGTGTTATGTTAGTAATTTTCTCACATTATATGGTACGTGTAGGAGAACATATGCTAATAACGGTGCAACTGTGCTCTATTTGACACTGTCAGATCCACTCAGGATATTGTTTCTAACAGCTCATTTTGTATCACAGGCTGTTTAATTACTCTTTGTTCATAGCTCAGTGCGATAGCCGTACATGACCTCTTTATAACAGCAGTTGGAGAGATTTCTTCAAACCATGCTGGCGGGTGTTTTCATCTTAAAGGCTTTCTGAAGCGTCTTAAGTCTCTTTGCCAGTTTTGTTGTCAGGAATGTGTCTTTTCCCCCTCTCTAATATGTCTTGTCAGAATGTCAGAGTAACAGCACAGGAACTTACATCTGAGTTCCCAGGTGCCTCTAGCTTCCGCAGCAGACTCATACCTATTACTTCCTCTTTTTCCTTGCACTTTTGAGAGCCGCACCACAGCAGGACCTCGTTATGACAGCCAGATTGAGAGTGATGAAGAGAGTGAGCACTGTCTGCTTTACAAAAGCTTGTCCATCAAACTCTTTCTCAGAGGAGTGCTGTTTAACACAATGGTCAAAGCGCTTAAGGCGTAAACTAGTTCGCCAACTTACCAGCAATTTATCAAGCACAAGATGATGAAATCACTCAGGATGAAAACACACTCATGCTGATGGACGGCCGACTAAGGCAGTTTTAAAGCTCTTAAATGTTTTTTACTCTATAATGTGTATTTTTATCTTTTTCAGCTAACGCCTGTTGGAACCACCATCTTCTCAGGTTTTACAGGGAACAATGGGGCTGTTGACATTGATGATGGTCCGAATGGACAGATTGAATACACCATTCAGTACAACCCTAAAGATCCGGTATGATTTTATTCAGTTTTCTCTTGTGTCTTTGTGTGTGAGAAAGAGCATTATACAAGTCTTTTTTTAAATTCAGATTTACGGATCATCTGATTAAGTATGTATGGTTTGTTACATTAGGATAATATTCGGCTGAGATACTAAGGGTGTGAAATAATCTAAATATTCCTTTGCAATGCCAAAATTAGGTTTTGATATATTTAAGGTAGTAAAAGTACCAAATATCTTAATGGAACATGATCTTTCATTAATACATCGAAATATATTTTTTGCATAAAAGAAATATGTATCATTTTGACAGATACGTTCTATTGTAGGCTATGGCTTCAGATTTACCAATGTGACTTTGTGGTCCAGCGTCACATACAGTGTGTATATAAAACATCTTACAAAGACTACAGTACATATAAGAGATTTATGTTTTCATTAACTACCGTTTTCAAATATAATATGAGCAATTATGCAAAAAACTAAAAAAACTGCTGAGTACTTATTTCTGTAATTACACTGCAACAAAGACACCTTAAAATAAAGTATATCATAATTTTTGTAATTTATAACAGTTGGTCAAATACATATAAGCATAAGATTAACGACAATTGTATTGTTTTATTTTATACTATTTATAATTTTATTTTACAGTTTTATTTTATTGACAACAGTAGTTTTATGTTTATCTTCTAACAATGCTATGACAGTGGGTTAAACATTTTTAATATGGTTTTGTTGTGCCAAAAAAAGGAGTGCTGGGTTTCTGAGTGCTTTTCAATTGATTTACTTCACAATCTCACAAAACTTAAAACTTGGTGAATACGTTCCTGTGCATCATTGATTATCGCCAAGCATCATTTAATACAGTTCAGCAACTGAAAATGTTCAGACAAAACAACAATATATATTCCAAAAATTCCAAATAAAACATGGCATGTCATGCAATGCAAATAAAATTACTTTAGCAAATCATTTAAATAATATGGTGGTATTACGCATGCAAATTGGTGACATTCACCTACTGCTTCTTAATGAGCAGCAGTATTACCATAAGTGGAGCGAGAGGAGCTAATCACTTCAAACAACATTTTTTTTCAGTAACATTATTCAACAAATATGGATTTAACTAAATAAAAATCCCCACACCGTACAGAATAATCAAGTCAAACACCTAGATTAACTTGGCCTGCTATATTCTGAAGATAACTAAGTTTAAGTGAAAGTTAATTGGCCGGAATTACCTGAAATGTGTACAAGCCTTTATCCAGACATTCAATGGTCTGGCTATACAAGACTGCTACTCTATGTTCACTTCTAATTAGGATTTTACACTATTTACACATCAAGCACTTTTGATTTCAAAAGATCAAGGAGCCTCCTGTCTCCATGCTTTTTTTTAAGTCTTAAATCTCCACCTGTATTGATAAAAAGGGTGAGGAGGTTTTGAAAGTCAAGCAGTTCTGTCCCATCAGCATTCTTTTCTTTCTGAAGCAGATAGATGATGAATATCTCATGAGGCTGGGAGTGTGTGAGTCTTTGTGTGTATCTGCATCTTCTAAGAGGGAAACCCTTTTGACCTTTTTCTTTTTCTTCTCCACAGACCACAAACAGGACGTTCGACATCCCTCTCACCTTGTCTGGATCAGTGGTTCTGAGAGAGAGGCTGAATTATGAAGAGATCACACGCTACCTGGTCATCATTCAGGCCAACGTAAGTCTTGCAGGAGGAGGAGAAACAGTAGGAGAGATACAGTAGATAAAAGCATGAAAGATTTACTCAACCACATGTCGTTCCAACCCTGTCTTGTTCTTTCTTCTGTGGAACACAAACTGAGATGTTAGATAGTGTCCAAGCTTCTTTTTTCCATAAAACAAAAGTAGATGGGGATTTTCCTCTGTCACACTCCGAAAATGAACTAAAAAGTAGTTTATACAACTAAAAAGTCTTCTTATAAAGTTGTATGAGAACTTTGTGTAAGGAACTGATATTAAAACTGTTATTCACTAGAAATCTCCTATAAATCCCTAAGATCTTTTTTGGTGTTCAATTCAGAAGCAATGCCTTAAGACACATCGTGGCATGTGTTTGCCATTATTTGAGGCTAAGGGCCAGATTTACTAACAGCTTGCATCAACCCAAACCTTTTTGCGTTAAAATAGTGCTGTCAGGGTTTTCGAAAGGAGGTCTGGCCTTCACTTTCAGGCCCATAACCTATGGAAGGAAACTATGAAAATTAATCACAATATATAATTTAATAACTTTTGTGCTTCAATTCTGCTTGTTTGTGACCAGGATAATTTGCGCTGCTCATAGTTAAATGTTTTTGGTTGCGAAATGTAAATGAGACATTGCGTCTGTTTTCTTAAATTTGTGCATTGTCAGTAAATCACCCACAAAAATTTCCAAACCCATTTGCACTGTTTTTGATTTGCACTTATTTGGTAATTTGCCCTGTTTAGAAAGTGTGCCAGTAAATGTCATTAGTTGGAAGTAAGGCTTCCAAAAACTTGGAATAAAGTGAAAAAAAGTTTTTGTTTGTCGTTTTGAAGTATAATTTCAGTCTTAAGATGTGGGCACATTTACTGTTGTCCATAAATGTCCCAAAAAGTCTTAAAATAACCAGTTTTTATAGTCTACAACACCAGTTGGTCAGACAAATTTACTGTAAAGCCTTCAACCACAAAAATGCAAGTGAGAGGGTTCGTAAAGTAAGTGAGATGCTCAGTTTTCTCCTGCTGTCAGTAAAATGTCTTATTTTGACTTTGACTGGAGAGTCTTGGCTAGCAAGTAAGTTTGGAATCTTGTTGGATTCAAACTCCATCCCTAAGTCCAAATTTTATGTTTCCCTTCAGGACAGAGCTCCAAACCCAAAGGACCGGCTCACTGCCACCACCACGCTTACGGTGGATGTGTTGGACGGGGATGACCTGGGCCCAATGTTTCTTCCTTGCAGCCTGGTACAGAACACCCGTGACTGCAAACCTTTTACGTACCGCGCCAGCATCCTGGAGCTCACAGATCCGGTGAGCTCTTCCTTATCCTGTGCTTTTCCAGCTGTGTCTTACGTTAGGGTTTACTTTACGTTTCCTCCTGTATAGTAACTCCAGCCCGAGAATTTAACTGGCACTGTTTTAAAGTTTGAATGAAGAGTATTTTGCATTTTTGGTCTTGAAGAATATCTCTATTACTTGACAACAAAATGGCTTTGCATTGTGGAGGCTTCTAGAATTACGGATTGTTTTTTATTCAGGTTTCATAAGACATTTTTTGGTTTAGGTTTATTTTGAATTGGAGTTTTGACTCATCTAAGTTGAGGGAAGAACATGGTGAAATATGGTTTTCCTTTAAACTGATTTAAACAGACTTACTTACAGTATCAGTATGAGACTGATTCTTTTGAAGACCATATAAGAAAGTGACATTTGTTGCAGTTTAGTGAATAAACTAAGAACTGCTCTATTGAGTGAGTCATTAAACTGATTTAAACATGTTTTTGAAACAATTCCTTAAAAATGACTTGCTTTTTTTGGTGAAATTGTGTTTTGCTGTATGATTACTTAATCAATTTTAAATACCAATACAACCATTCCATTTTCAGTAGTTTAACAAAATGCACACAGTTCTGAACAATTATTTGGCTCACAACCAAAAAAAGTTGTTATGTTGCCATTGCTTGTTAATTACCACCAAAAATGACTTTGCGAAGTGGAACTTAATAAAGATAAATGCGATGATAAGGGGATGATTTGTGAGTGAGAGTGAACATGCAGGCAACAAAAATGCAAGTGTAAATAATACAAAAGTCTTATTTTTGTGCTAAACTTTGTCTGGCTCAAGGGCAAAATGGTGATGGGGTTTTTAGTAACTCAGTTCACGGGTCACTCCTATCTACGATTGCACCTGCAATATTTGCAGCACCAGCGCAGAGCCTTGAGCGCTAGGATATCGCCACTCGGCTTATGTGATAAATGCTTCTTTAAAAACATGAAATTATGGCTATGGGGCATACAACCCTAAATCAGCATTTCTATTAGCTTCAGATTTGGTTGATGTATTGAAAACTTGATTTATTTTCAGCCAACTCTGAACAAAGTGAAATGATGTTTGACTTGAATATCGCGCTTTGTTTTTTGTTGGTCTTTTTTTGTGCATGAAGCTGCATTTGTAGCCTATTTTACATCAATAATGTGATGTGTTTAACATCAGTAGGGCATGACTTCATTCACTGAAAGTTAATGAAAGGTGGAAGTTACCAGAATAACGTCATTTTTGAACCTCCATTTTTGGTATTACTCTCAGTCAGTGGTACTTCTTGCTCGTCTTGCTTCTGGTACCGCAACAATGTTGGGCAGGAGTGATGTTGGGAAATATCTTCTGTTTGAGTCACTCTGTTGGCGGTGTACTTCTTTATATTGAGTTATTGCCATGTTGCTTAACTCAGCTTTGAAGTTTTACATCACCGACAGTTGCTTTAATATTTCGCTTTTCTGATACACTTTGGAATTCATTTGTTCCTCAATCATAGAAAGATTTATACCAGAAAAAGAACAGGGAAAAAAAAAATTTCCTAGGCCATTCCTCCTTCACAGTTCACAGTTAAGATGATGAGTGAAGCAGAAATTTGTTGCAAGTAGAGCAACAGCAAGTGACCAATATTGCAATTTATTTTTTTCCTGTGATTCAGATGCCTGTAGTAACCGGTATGTTTTACTTTCATGTTGGTTTTATAAAATGCAAAAACATATTTTGAAATTAAAGCGATATCAAGCCACAATGTTTTCCTTTATACGTTTACAGATACGTTCTTAACGACCAATAAATGCTCCACTTTTAGTTTCCCTAAAATAACTTTCAGTGAAAGGTTCTTAAAAAACAGTTTTTTATCATTGAAATAACCTTTTTTACTTTAAAGAACCTTTAGTTGAATAGGACGACTGTTTAGTTTCCATTCTTTTTATAGCTTTTACAATGATTAAATGAGACTGGAAAGGGAAAAGCTAGGTGGTGATTTGAAAACATGATTTTGCTGTATCTTAAAGCTTATGTAATATAATGTAGTTAGTTGCATAAGACTTTGATAAAAAGTCATAAAAGTTTTTTCTTTTATTTACACGGATAAAAATCTAGCAAATATCTGTATATGGAAATAACTTTGTTATAAAGCCCAGTGTGTTAATACAGTCAAGCTGTCAGTCTGCAAAGTATGTTAATAGTGCTAAAAGCATAGAAAGCTAAAAGCATTACGAGGCAGATAATTCACAGGTAATTAGTTTAACACTTCAAACACGAGAGGTGACAATGATTCATTGATTAAATGTTCCTAATTTAAATGTAAAACAGATAGCTTGTTAACAGTGTTCTGAACAAAAATTTATTTTTTTAACAACTACTTCTCACCGCAGGAGCATTCGGTTTTATGATAAAAGCATGAGTTATTTCGTGATCGTTCACACTTTTTTCACTTGCTAATTAGGCTTAGAAAGTCCCAGAACCTTCTATGAAAAGATGCATGAAACATAAACTTTTGTATCACATTTCCTTTTCCCCAACTCTAGTAAAAGCAAGCTAAAAGCTTTTTGTTCACTGTGGTAGTGTTAGTACATTAGCGCTTTAGCTCTTTCAGCCCATTTGCCCTATATCCATGCTTGTCTGACAGCCAGAGTAAGCAAAGAGGTGCTCTAAATCATGTTTACTTTAACATGTTGAGGCGTTTGACTTTAGGCCAGCAGATGCATCCAAGGACACGTTTTAAAGGAGCTGTGTTTCACGTGGCCAATGATTAGGTATTCTAAATCTCAGCCACCTTTATCAGCTGTCAGAGGAGCTGCACTTTGCTCTGTGTGCCATTATTCAGGTGGTCAGTTCACTCCACAGCTTTTCACTTCCATGTGTCCCCTTTCTGACTGTACCCTTTTCGTTTTAACACGTCTGCACACATTTGGTGTTCTCTTCTCTTTTTCTTACTGCATGATGTGCTTCCTGGAGTATATCTGACCCTCTGCTACAGACCAATTGCCTTCAGAGTATCAGTTTAGCCAAAAGAGGAAAAATAAACCTTTTATAGTTATATGACAAAAAACACATATCATGCTGTTGTAGCGTATTAGCTCATTAAAGGAAATGTATATAAATAATTACTATTAATTATGATTAATAGCAATTTTTTATATTAGCTGCCGGTAGTACCTGTAGCAGAATTACGATCAACTAATCTATTCATTCAGAGAACACATAGTGTAATTTCATATAGACTCTAAGAAGGGATATTTTCGTGGCCACAGACAAAAACCTTCTTACAGTATGACTGCATTAGAGCACGTAGCAAGGGTCAATCATAAAGGGACATTCATTTGCAAGGCAGAATCAGAAACACACATGTATAAATACACTCACACAAAAGGAAAAGTGCAAAGAAGGCTTAATGGTAAGCCATTAGGAAAAAGCTAAAATTGAAGTGCCATCTGTGCCGTTCAGAACGGGTTCCATAATTAATACTAAACCTCTGTTTCATTTCGTTATATGTACGATACTTGCATTGCCTTGTTGGTGAGTGTCTGATGTAGTCAAAATCTGATGGGTCCAAGGTTTTGGACTGGCAATCATGTCCTCCTGGTTTGAAGAGTGATGAATTCCAAAAGATGTCCTGACTCTGGTGATTAGTAGATGAAAGAAGATCTGGGAGAGAGATCTGTCGCGTTCCGTGGATCTTGAGTAAATGGAAAATACTAGACCGCAAAGGTCTGGCTCAGAATTTATGGGTTGCCGTGGAGCTAAATTCTCATCTTAGTGTCTCAAAAGACTGCAGACTGTGCTGCACCTAGGCCCTCCCCCAATGCATCTGCACCGGGTCGTGGGCTTAGGAGACCAGAGAGATGGTGGGCTTCGGCATCCAGACAAATCCAAAAAGCTAGTTACCTCTCTTGAGCGGTGCGCGACCTGTTATTATAATTATGTTATTATGTTAACGTTAGACTAAATTAATAGACTGTGCTTATATTTTATATACAAAAGAAGGTCCGTAAATGTTTATTCGATTAGTTATGTTCAGATATTCAGTAGCGGTATTGTGAGGAGTTTTCACTCTTCTCCATGTCAGAGGTTAATTAATATAGCCTACTTAAAATATAATTTAATTCAGTGATGCAAATCAGAATTTTCATCAGCTGTTACTCGAGTTTTCAAATGCATACCATCCTTCAGAAATCATTCTAATATTATGATTTATTGCAGTTTTTTGCTGCCTAATATTTTTGGAACTTGTGACATTTTGTTCTGGATACTTTTATAAATTAAAAAAAGCTAAAAAGAACAGCAGTTCTACAGTAAATCAATCAACATATTAGAAGGATATCTGAAGGATTATTTGACACTGAAGACTAAGGTAAATTCTGATTTGCATTACTGAAATAAATTACATAAAAAACCCCAAAAAACATTAAAATCTGTCTGTGTGTGTTAGGGCTGTGCAATTAATACATTTTCCACTTATGGTATTATGCGTGCTTCAGATATGTTTTCAATAGGTTATCTAAAGGGTTATTTTTTCATTGTTTTAATTGTAGTTTTAATATAACATTTTAACAACATTAATATTTTTTTACTTAAAAAAAAGGTCCATCCCATGTATAATTGTTGTTTGAGGCTTAATCCTATAGAAAAGCAATGAGGGTTTTTCAGTTAGTGTTTTCATCTTGTTTATATGCATGATTAAATATGGCATGCAGTTGCTTTAAACAATGGTAAAAACATCATTCATTGTAAAATGTGAATATTTTAAATTAATAAATCACAATTACATTTTCAAGGGAATAATTGGCAATTATGATTTTTGTAATAATGGTGCAGCCCTAGTGAGTGTGTCTGTGTGTGTATATATAATACATTTGACCTATATATCTACATAAAAATAGGCTATGGATATTCAGTAAATGATCCAAAGTAACTAGTAACTAACTACTTGAGTAGTTTTTTATCCAATACTTTTTTACTCTTACTCAAGGAACTATTCTGAGTATTACTTTTAAGTAAATATGAGTAAATATTTCTGCAAGTTTTTTGGTACTCTACCCACCTTTGGATTGGATTGGATTGGAGGTTGATATCCAAAGTGGAAGAGTTTCTTAAAACACTGAATGTTGCAAGGAGATTAACATATAACATATACTCTCAATTAGATCGTCTGAAGACGAGTACTTAGATACCAAACATGAAACGTGTTGATACTATGAGGTAATATATATCAAAAACATGCATAAAACAGTATACCAAACACAAGACGATATACAAGCACAATAACAATATACACTATGGCCTGAAGGATATGTGTTTACTCAAAGAAAGTTTTCCTGAGAATTAATTTAGGGAAAAGTCCATTGTCTTTTCAACAGGGAGAACTAGAGTCAAAGTTACTTTGTTCACATTCCTTCAAGCAATAAACCTGTCTTATCAGTTGGTTGCCAAAGACAAAAACGCAGATGCTAAGGATGGGAAATGACCGATATTTAAGGCAAAGGAGAGGAGATTTGCGGGATAATCTACAATGAGGAGATTGGTGGCAGCTGCGATTGTTCGTGCAAGGTCCTCCTGAAATTCGATTAATTGCTTAATCGGCATTAAGAATGACGCCAAATTCTGACCCTACCGTCCGAATGTCGCAACAGAAATCAAAACTCATCATACCAGGCAACATTTTTCCAATCTTCTATTCTCCAATTTTGGCGAGGCTTTGCAACTTGTAGCCTCAGTTTTCTGTTCTCAGCTGACAGGAGTGGCACCCGGAGTGGTCTTCTGCTGCTGTAGCCCATCTGCCTCAAGATGTGCTTCTGCATACCTTGGGTATAACGAGTAGTTATTTGAGTTACTGTTGCCTTTTTATCAGCTCGAATCACTCTGGCCCTTCTCCTCTGAACTCTGGCATCAACAAGGCATTTTTGGCATAGGGATCCCTACCAAAACGCCATGGAACCTGTGCCTGGCTCCGCAATATCCGGCTGCTGAGGGGAATGGAGGAAATCAACAGGGTCTACTGATAAGGACTCTCTGGAGAACATTAGTTGCCAAGCTGACCGAACTGGTCAGTGTTACCTGGGAATCCTCGGGCCCGAACTCTAGGCACGAATCGTCGACTGAAAATGCCTGCAGGCATCCTCAAGAGACAGGTTCCAAGAGGGTACTGTAGGGGGCCGTGGAGGATTTAACCTCCTAGCCCCCCTAAGGAACCTGTTGATCAGGTCATGCTTACCAACGTATCTCCGATATATGGGGTGATGGTTTGCAGCGATAGCTGCCACATAGACTTTAAGTGTGGAGGGAAACAGTCTTCGCACCAACCCTTGCTGCAAAAATAGGAGCACGACTCTAATCAGCATCTCCGGAGGTCCTCTCGTTGAGAGGAAGACCACTCGACGAACAGGTTCCATTTGAACGAGTAGGCAGCTCTTGTAGAAAGCGCTCTCGCAGAAGAAATCGTGTCAACTACCGCTTGGGGTAGGTCACTTAGAACCTCCGCGTCCCGTCCAGGGGCCAGACATGGAGTTTCCAGAGGTCTGGCCGTGTGTGCCACAGGATGCCCCATCTCTGAGTCAGTAGATCCTTCCTCAGAGGAATCAGCCAAGGAGGGGCTGTCATGAGGAGCATGAGTTTGGCGAGCTGTAGGGGGCTACCAGCAGGACCTGCTCCTCGTCCTCCCTGACCTTGTACAGGAACTGTGCTAGAGGGCTCACTGGGCCCACCTTGATGGTTGATTGATGCCACAGTCTCTGTGTTGTCCGTGTGGACCAGTACATGATAGCCCTGTAGGTGTTCCTTGAGATGACCTAGAGCTAGATGAACTGCTAACAGCTCGAGGCAATTGATATGCCGATGCAGATGAGGTTCCGTCCAAACCCCTGACACTGCATGCCCGTTGAACTTGTCCCCCCACCCCGTGGTAGAGGCATCTGTGAACACAACAGCATGCCTGGAGAGCTGCTCTAGGGGTACTCCTACCCGAAGAAATGCGAGATCTGGCCACAGAGAGAAGGTTTGGCGACAGGCCGGTGTTAACTGAACCCAGAAAGTGCCGCGTTTCCACACCCACCTTGGGACTCGATCGTGAAGCCAGTGCTGAAGCGGTCTCATATGGAGCAACCCCAACGGTATGCCCAGGAGCCTCTGAAAATGTTTTAGTGGAACCACCATCCTGCCTTCTACTAATTCAAGAACATATTCAAGCAGTCCAGCACCAACTGAGCGCGTTCCTGTGTAAGGCACGCTATTTGTGCGATCGAGTCCAACTCCATATCGAGAAAAGAGATCCTCTGCACCGGAGAGACTTTGCTCTTCTCCCAGTTGACCCAAAATCCCAACAGGCTGAGGTGTCGTAACACCATGTTCCTGTGTTCGCACAACTGAGTTCTGGACTGTGCTAGTATCAGCCAGTCGTCGAGGTAGTAGAGGATACAAACCACTTTCTCCTTAAGCGGCAGCTTCTGCTACTTTGGTAAATACACAGGGCGACAGGGAGAGCCCGAAGGGCAGAACGCGGTACTGATATCGGCTGGAGGGACCGGCTCTATTTCCCTCTTCGCTAAAAGGGTAGCAATCTCTGCATGCGGAAGCTGAATGCCGCTGAACTTGGGAGGGCGCCGGGTGAACTGAATTGCATAGCCGAGCCGGATGGTCCGGATGAGCCATTGAGACGGTCTGAGCCCTATCCAGGCACCCAGGTTGAGTCGTCCTCCTGGCCTGCATTGAGAGGAGAGTGAGTGTGTAACAAAGCTCTTTCACAGGCCTGTCCACAGCACCTTGTCCCCTCTCCTCCGGGGAGAGCAGCACCTTCCATCTCTGGGTCGCCCATCCTAGGGCCTCTTTTCTGTTGCAGGGAGAGACAGGTTCCATGAGGGTACTGTAGGGGGCTTAACGCAGCTAATGTGAAGCCTTTTAGGCATCACCAACGAGAGCTGATGAGTGTCTACAAGCCCGGGAGGGGAGCGACGGGCCTGTGGACACAGTTGCATCGCAACAGACCTCTTCACCTGGGGAAGCCCCGTGTAGCCCCTCGCTACGCCCCTGTCAAGGGTGGTGAAGGAGGACAAGCCACTGGGTCGCGTCCTGGCAGTGAAAGGTGCCGTCCACGACCGAGTAAGCTCATCATGCACCTCCGGTGAACTGAACTGCCCCAATGGTAGCTCCAGCGGTGTTGGAGAGTGGGCGTCAGGAGGCGCTCTCCGTGGAGAGTTCCTGACTGTCACTGTAAGACCAGACCAGCACATCTGGCACCAACAATCATGGCATGGTCAAAGTCACTTAAATCACCTTTCTTCCCCATTCAGAAGCTCGGTTTGAACTGCAGCAGTTCATATTGACCATGTCAACATGCCTAAATGCATTCAGTTGCCACAATGTGATTGGCTGATCAGTAATTTGCATCAACGAGCAGTTGGACAGGTGTGCCTAATAAAGTGGCCGGTGAGAATATATATATATATACTCAACGGCCACTTTATTAAAACGAATGCTAATTAATTAATATATATATATACACACACACAAACATATATATATATATTAATTAGCACTTTGCATGCTTAAACAAGAATAACAAAACACAAATAAAAATTAGGAAATAATTTTTACAGTGTGCCTTCATATAATCTTGCAGTAGTTTCACATGAATCGAAACATTGTGAATTATGAAGTCGTACAGCTATGTACATGCATGCAAACACACCCAACCGCATCAAATTTACAGCATCCTCGCAATCCTCCCTCTTTCTTTTTAATCTGAAAAAGCGTGTTTCTGAGCAAATCAGCAAAAGACACATGTTTTGCTCTCCTGCTCAGCAGAATGGCGTGTGGTAGGTACGAGGAGCGTAGAGTCTTTCACCTAAACAAACTGATCATGTCTGACAGGTGTTTTATTCGCTCTCTGAGAGCTTCTCCACTCCTAACACAACATGAAAGGTCAAGCAAAGCCGGCCTCAAGTGGTGACCGCCTCGCATTTGCCATCTTTTCCCCAGATGGGCCATCTGAAATGGATACTGCAGCTGCAGAGTCAAATACCTTTGGGGAAACCAATGCGTGTAAATGCCACATAGGAGGATCCAGGACTGAAGAAATTAATAGCTTTTTTCAGAGTCTACTGGCCATTTTGGCTGAGCTCTGGCTGCTATTTGATGTCCTCTTCCGTTCCCACATATGGATGATTATTTAGCGTACACGCACAGGATTTGCTATAATGGCTTTTCCTCATTTCAACACACACCTGAAATGATGTGAGAAAGCAGCTGTGGTTGTGATCCAGGTGATGTCTCATAAATCCTGTAATGACGATAATTAGGTAATCTTCTGCTTTTGCCATGTGCGTTTCATGTGTTGAGGGAATCCATTACTCCAATACCATCACAGAAAGCTCTGCAGTTTTAAGTACTAAAATCTACCTATGCATATATGTGAATAATAAATGTATCATTGCATTGTTTGTGTGATATATGTGTTATATGTTTAATTTGTAAAACTTTATTTTATGTAGTCTTTATTACATGCATTTACTATTATAATAACAATAAATTATGCATAATTGCAAACCCAAAACGTAATCCTACCCAACCATACAGTATTGCATGTAGTTAATTAATATTACTTAGTACTTAAATATGATTGCACTATATCGGTTACCTATTTATGTAATTATACACATTTCTATAACATATAAATAAAATATACATCTATACATATATGCATTTACTTAAGTAATATTAATTAACTACATGTACTTAATATATTGGTACATGTTAGAGATAGGATTAGTGTTTAGCTTAGGGTCACTTGAATGTAATTATGCATAATTCATTGTTATCATAATAGTAAGTTAATTCAATTTGTAACAAAGACACCCTAAAATAAAGTGTTATGAATGACTACTATACACTTAAATACTCAGTAGCATTTTATTTTAAGGTGTCATAATGCAGAGTAATTACCTAATTTCTTACTCAGTAGTAGTTGTTGGTACATGAAATAAAATGTACTCATGTACTTACAAAATAAAATGTAATAATGTCGATTTAACAGGCAGATACTGTTACACATATGTTACAGACCAAGTCTGTTACATTGCTACTTACACTTACAGGTTAAATCAAACTAAGGTGCTGCTAGATAAGGTAGTATAGATACATATGAAGTACACTTAGGTACAATCTTCATCCGCTTTTTTTAAGTAGCTTATGCCAGTGTAATACTCCGCAATTTTAAGTATTACATGCATTTAAGCTGCGTACTGGTAAGTTATATCAAGGTGCAGCTAGATGTACAGTATAGATACACATGAAGTACACTTAAGTGACCAAATATTCGATTACATATTCTTAAAAAGATTATATTAAGGTTACAGTGAGTGGAACGGTGTGCTGTGATTGGTTGAGCGGAAATATTGCATTCTGCAAAGAAAGGAGACTGGCATTTGTCACGGTTTGGACAAAAAAGGGAGAAAACATGCCAGAATAAAATGGCAGATATCACATTTTGAGCAAATGTAAAAATTGCCATTTCAATAGCAACTAGATTTTGATTTTGCCAGAAAGTCTTTGTTATTAAATATGACATTTTAGATAAAGCTAAGGCAAAATATTCATTACCTAATAATTAAAAATCTATTTTTAAAATGTGTAGGCAGTTGATGTATCAATGTGTCCAACGGTGTGAGAGAAAAAAATAAATACAAATAATAATAATAAAAAAAACCGATGAACCTTTTTTAATTCTATTTGTAACATCAAGAATGAAAATACATTTGTCTGATATTTGTGTGTTAGGTGTTTTTTTGTCAACTAACCATATGCAGTTTTGCTATTTATTTATTTATTTTTTAAAGTAGTGTTTGAGATTGTATGATTGCTATATAGACATTGAGTGTTTTGATGTTCTACAAATTTATCATGAGTTTATATTACTGGGATATAATAAAACAATAATAAAAATTTAAATATATGCTGTGTAAACGTTCATTTTGCCGGCAACAGACAGATTATTAAATCAGTTTTTAGCCAGTTTAATAAGTTCTTTTTATCCCAGCAGGGGCCTGAATGTGTTATACAGAAGTAGATGTTGCATGTGGGCTTGCTGTGGAAAAGCATGCTGGAGTCAGGCCAGTCTTATCTAAAGGGCAGTGGACAGGGATGACAACACTTTTTGAAACTAATTTGGTTATTTGGCCAGTTTATTGCTTCAGTGGCTCACTGTTGGGAGCTGATGGTGGGAGGTTAATAAGACGCCTGTAATGAGCCACGTTCCTCATTGCTTACTATAATAAAAGACCGTTTTCAAAGATCCCACATTGACCGAGCTCATCTCATCCTCCCGGACACTTAGGCCGGAAACATAGTCGGCACAGGGTCATAAATAAGCAACAAAACATTAGTAATAAAAATTGATATTTCTTGAGCGTCAAATCAGCATATTAGAATGAATCCTGCAGGATCATGTGTGGAGTAATGATGAAAATTAGGTAGGCCATCACAGGAATAAATTATTTTAAAACATTTAAATAGAAAACTGCAATAGTTTTTCATAAAATTTTCTTTTTAAAATTAACTACTTTTGAACAGGATATGCAGTGTTGGGGAAAGTTTTCAAATTAATTAAATACGTTATTTACGGTATATATTATGTTACTACTTAAAAAAAAAAAAATAGTAACCAATTGTTTTACTCACTATAGCTAGCTAAAAATTGCATTACATTTTAAATTGGATTGTGACGTATTTCAGCAAACAGTTGCACAAGCTTTCTTAGGGAAAAGTGTTAGCATTCACTTATGTATTTTATGGGCCTTTGCTTATATTAACATACCAGCACTATACACTTGTCAGTACTCTTTGAAGAGCTAACTATGGTTCCCGTTCATGTATAGTTCAGTTATGAAAGCAAATGACAACCACGTTCTATAACCAAAGTGACTACCTGCAATTTTTCAAGAGTCATGACTCTGTGTTTAGAGTGTGTTCAGTTGGTAAGTGCTGTATTAACAGAAAAACTGTCAGCAATTAGCTGCCTGTCATGTCAGTGACATACATGTGACATAAGAGCTTACGTCACGGTTTTTTATTCAGCTGTCAATCACTTATATTACTGGCTGTCAACCTATGTCAGGTTAGACAAATGTCTGAAATATGGCTATTATGTAGCTGTTATACAAGACCAAAATCCTATTATGTTTGAGTTCAGAAAGGGAATAAAACACACACACACACACACACACACACACACATCTAAAATAAATAACTTTATGGCCACATATGATAAAATGAAAGCTGAAAAATGTCAGCCACAAAAATTTGTTATGTCATATAGTTTAATAACTTGCAATTTATTTATTTTATTTTTTTATGTTTATCTGAATTTTTCAGTGGCTGAATTCAAACAACGCTCATCCATTCTGTATCCAGAATTGTCCTTAATAATATATACATATTTTTTTATATTATTATATATTATTATTATTATTATTTTGCAAATTAGTGAAAAGGATTGGCAAGTTATCTTTTTGCATGGTATTTGATCAGCTCATACTGTAATTACAGCACAGTTTGATTGATACATATTAATGAATGCAGATTTTTTAACTAAAGATTATAACTAAAACTATAAAAAAAAATGTAAGAAAGGTGCAATATAAATAAGATATGCATATAAGAGTTAAACATGCACAAATGCCTGGATAACTATCTGAAATAAAAAGATTTACTAATTGCTAAATTAATACAATTGAAATTAATTAATTAATTAATTGATTAATAAAAGCACATAATAAAGTGGCTAAAATGGCAACTTAAAATATAAAAATAAAAGCTATTTTAAAATATTAACAAATAGTAGATGCAAAATATTAAGACAGCCCTGGAATGCGGTCCTCTGTGTTACCATTTAAATGAGGTT
Organism: Enteromius unitaeniatus; assembly: GCA_032359435.1. Taxonomy (NCBI): domain Eukaryota; kingdom Metazoa; phylum Chordata; class Actinopteri; order Cypriniformes; family Cyprinidae; genus Enteromius; species Enteromius unitaeniatus. Next base: position 3,409,716 of record JAUMHI010000053.1, on the reverse strand, counting down.
TGGTTTAGAAGATGTCGAATGAAGTTTTTCCGAAACTCTGAAATACACAATTGTGCCTGTTGTATGCATTTTAGATTTAGTTTGAATAACTGTATACGTTATGTGATATGTGAACAAACATTGCTCTAGGTAATGTGAAATAAATCCCATTGCATTACAGCCTACTTTTTTTTTCAAGGAATTGTGAGCTACTTTAGATTACGAAGACTCGTAAGTAATATCAAATATATTACTGTAAATAAGTCATTTTCTCTTGAGTATTTTCTCCCAGCACTATATATATGCAGCATTGTGTGCATAATAGATGGCAGAGGGGGTATTATGGGTAATCACACCCAGCGAAGACCCCACGAGCTTGTGATTTACTGCTGTCAGAGGCATTATAATTGCAGGGGCTGGGAATTACAGGGCAACCATGAGAAATAAATCTTAGCCATGCTGATTTTCTGCTGCTGCTTATTAAGTCTAGGAGGAATGCATGTGTTTGTTTGTCCAGTTACCATTTTTTGCAGCATAGCCTAGACTGGACAGTGTATTATGTTCTGTATAAATTAAAAAATTAAGAAGAGCAGAGCACAGATTCCTAGTATGGGAAACCATACCTGGCCACATGTCACATCCTTTCCTTTCCTTTCCTGAATGCATCAATAAATATATCGCCCAGCTCTAACTAATAAGCAGTCATTGTCACAATTAAACACACACACAAAAAATAATAAAACATGCTATGTTATCATGATGATTCACAAATTCAGTTTTAGAACTAAATCTACACTTTGGCTTACAAGAGCTTGATTGAAAAATAATTGAAATGAATGATTTGAACATAATTTACAAAAAGTAACCCACCTAATAAGCCAACTCACAACCAATCTGTACGTGTTTTACGAGGTGGCAAATTCATGCTATTTCATACAAATTCGTACAACCACGATTGGTCTAAAACCTCTGTGATGGGTAAGTTTAGGGATGTGATTAGGCCATTCATACAATTCATTTAAATTGGCAATTCGTAAAATACGTACGATTTAGCAAAAATTGCATGACTTCAGATTTTCTGACAAGTTTCTGATTTTTACCTGCATTTGGCAGGTTGGCGGGTATTAGTTTCAAACTCTGTTGGAAGCCAATCAATTGGCGGTAGCCATTGATTTCCATTACACATTTGAGTGCCTATATTTCTGTTAATCCATTACGCTTGGATGTACATCACAGTAGAAAGAAGAAAAATTCTTAACTTTATTTTGGGATTTTTTCTTTTTGTGATGTTTAGCATGTCAGGCATTTTGCTTGTCAATGCAAAAAATCAAGATCCTGCCACCCAAATGGACAAATGTTCTTTCAGAAGAGACTTTTGGCACAGCTGTCTTGAGGATTAGTTTCTCCTGGCTCTTTGCTGACTTGCAGAGCAGCTTTTTGCAGCTTCGTTTTCACCAAGGCGTCTCTGAGTTCACCCACGCCACTCACTGTAACACTGTCATTTTCCAGAGGCGGCTTGAATTATAGATGAGCATATTTACTGACTGGTGATATTATGGCTGAGACAGAGAGAGGCAAGGGGAGATTTACTTATCCCTCAGGCACAGGAAATGTGGGAGACGGGTCTCTGGAGCTCATAAACGAGACAGGGGAAATGGGGCCTTGAATTCTGTAGACAAACATCTGCAGCTAATTTGCAGTAAGTGACAGAAATGTTGATGCAGATTCTCATATGTGATCATTGTGTTGTCGCTTTGTTCCCTGATAAATTTATGTGGTGTGGATCTCCCCTCACCATCTGCTTTCCTCTAAATTTGCAAGTGCACATGTTGTGATGACATAACATGACAGCACCAAAATGCCTTTATTGGTATTCCACAGCAGAGAAAAAACGTGTCTTTCTTTTTTATCTTGTATCTTTGTATTGGATCATCTTCCTTTTTTCTTTCTCTTTCTCTTTTCTTTTACTTGTTTACTAGTCCAAGTACGCATTGTACACATGCTTTGTGTCTTTTACATACTTTTATCTCTTATTAAGTGTGTTTATTCAAACTGGAAAAGTTACAAATGGGTCACTAATGCTTTTGTAAAATAATTGACATACATTTTATTATAATAAATTGATTACAAATATTCTGAGTATGGTATTAAATTTTGCATTTTATATTTTGGAAATCTTTTTTTCTTCGTTCTATCTTTATTTGTTTGTTGTTTGCTTGCTTGCTTGTTTTAGTTATGTGGTGCAATAACAATAGATTTTAGACTTTTTTCCACAATCAACATGAATACTAAGTGAACACGTTTAGAAAGTTTTCTCTTTCTCTCTCTCTCTCTCAGTTTAAGTAATGAATCTTCTCCATGTCTCTTTTCCAGAGCCGAGTAAACCCTGTCAACGTGACTCCTCCCATTCAAGCTGTGGATCAAGACAGAAACATCCAGCCTCCGTCAGACCGCCCAGGAATCCTGTACTCTATTCTCATCGGTAGGTCTCCGTCAAGCTCTCTGTACTCTATATTGAGTCGGTACCAGCATACAAGGCCACACTGTGCAGGAAACAGTGGTATTCCAAGAGAGTCAGAGCGGAGCGGCGGGTCGGAAATTCAGCAGGAGTCAAATGCATTTATGCCGCGGGCAAGGTGTGCCCACCCACTGTGCTTTGAGATGAAACCTGGAAGCGCAGCAGCAGGCTCAGGGAACCACGCTGCTCGCGACCTGAGCCGAGGAACTAAAGAGCACCGTCGAAATGGTTAGACCTCCAGTCAGGGATATGTCAGAACATATTGTAGGTCACAGCCATGCGACTCAATATTACAACAGTCTCATGCTTTTAACTATCAACAAAGCACTCAATATTGTGTGCCTCTATTGATAGAGAATGTGCATTAGTGGTTTTATTGTGCCTTTCTGCATGAAGTATGTCTATGAAAATGAATATGCTACTGAATATGCCTCAAAATCATGGTGCCCCGGTGAGTTCTTATGTTCAACTCTTGAATGGCAGTCCTTTGTCTTATGTGTTCTTTCATTTATTCTTAAACTTTTTCTTTTTCCAGGGAAACCTGCGACATATGTAGAATATTTCTCCTTGAATCAGACCACAGCTGAGCTTCAACTCCTGAAACCCATCAGCAGGGAACAGTATCAGCATTTGGACTTGGTAATCAAGGTAATAACCACAACATCAATGATAAAAAAAAGATTCATATTTTAAGTGAATGAATGGAAGTGAATGAATGAAAAACTTTCATAGGCCTACATGATTGTCAAAAAAAAGCCTGGATAATCAGTAAAGAAGAAAATAATAAAAAAAGGACTTTATATATTGCTACATACACTAAATACAAAAAAAGGAATGCATAGAAAATCTGTGAAATTAAACATTAAACAACAAAGAGAAAAAAACAAACAAACAAACACTATGCATGAGAAAAAATTATAAAAAAAAAATTAATGAATGAAAACTCAGTAAAATTAATTGTCAAACAACAGTAAATTAAAGATATCATATATTAGTATTGTTATTGTTATTGTTATTATTGACAAACACTGTAATACATACATATATATCAGTCACAGAAATAATAGATTTTTCCATTATTATTATTTTTTTATGTATGTATATATATATATATATATTCTAAATGTATTACAAATAAATGTATCCAGGCATCATGTATAACGTAA
>JAUMHI010000053.1:3392601-3406043 GCA_032359435.1 Enteromius unitaeniatus | reverse complement strand
TATTATTATTATTGACAAACACTGTAAGTGCATACATAAATATATATCAGTCACAGAAATAATAGATTTTTCCATTATTATTATTTTTTTATGTGTATATATATATATATATATATATATATATATATATTCTAAATGTATTACAAATAAATGTATCCAGGCATCACGTATAACGTAATTGTAATATCATAACAATATCTGATATGATTTCCACCGTTATGAATACTGATTGAAATATTCTGTCCACTATTTTAAGACAAATATGACAGGGGTACGAAAATTTACTAGCAACGACATAGATGTCAGAGGAGAAATTATGGAACTGAGCCAAGCATGTTCATGAGTGTAGAGACTGAACATCAGGGTGTAGGATGTTAGTCTGCAGGTACAGAGTGATGATCCGTAAAGAACACTGTACATGCCATCGGCCTTTTCACAGTGGGAAGCATGAGGTGGACATGGACTGGCTGTTAAACCCTGTAGCTCAAAGAGCACAAGACTAGCTGCATACTGCTATGGCTTAATGAGTGGGAATCGATTCAGTTCTAATTGACTACAGGGATAACCCTGAGATTATTTACTCACTTTCTCATCTTTCCAAGCAATTTTTTGCTGCGGAAAACAAAAGGAGCGTGAATGAAATTTGAGAGCTGCAAGAAACAGCACTGATTTAAATTACCTGTTGGTCTGTTCATTACGCAGAATTACTTTAGAGTATCATACACTAGTCATATGCAGAATTTTCATGATACTTTCATTCAGATTTTGTGCTTTCATAGCTTTTTTTGGAGCGTTCAGCCCCTGGCCACTGCCTGTTTTCAGTGTATGAAAGTGTGAACATTGTTACACTCCTTTGTAAAAAAAAAATCCTACAGGTTTGAAACAGAGTGAGGGTGAATAAATGATGACAGAATTTGTATTTCTTGGAGAAGTTTTTTAATTCAGGTTTTGTTCTTTATGTTGCTATTTCTGACACTCTGGCCCTATTTAAAGTAGCAAGGTTTATTTGAAACAAATAGAATATACAGAGGACACGTCATGTTTTGCCTGACTGTTCAAGCCAACTCCATTGGCCAGTTGCTCTCAGCCTTTCACACTGACAGTTCTAGATTATATATTTGGCTGTTAGACTTTTTCCATTATGTAAAGAACAAGCACAGCATTAAGTTCCACAATTAGTCCATTAGCAATGAAACCACACACCGTAGAGTGTGCTGAAAACTGGATAAATTATACATAGACTATTTTCTAAATGTAAAGCTGATATGAAGCAACAAAAATATGTATACATTTATGTTTAATACTAATGGAACAAGGTATGCAGTATAATATATATATATATTATAATGACATAGATATGAAAAAAGCTTAAAGAATGTCACATTTTTTAACCTTTAAATACGTTCCGTTCCAATTTTAATGTTCTCACAACCAAACTGAAATGTTAGCTGGGTAGGATATATTCATAAATGTACTGCTGCACACAAGATCAAATAAATGATATACTTCGCACTGTATCATAGACTGCCAGGTACAGTAGTTTTGCCTCTAAAAATCAGTGTAAGATCAACAACAGAGTAACTCTTAGTTTTTCCTAAGGGAATTGCAGTTGTAGCACCACACAGATGAAATCAGTCCTATTGTGACAACAGCATGTCAGCCTGCCAGTCAAGATCTCAGTGTCAAAGCAAAAACAGCGTGGCTGAGCCCCCATTTGAGTCTCCTCAAAATCCAGTCACGTAGTCCGTATGCTACAAGAATCCCAAAATTCATCCATTTACACATGTCTGTCAGTTGGATTCTGTAATGCTTCAGATATGCAGTGGCCCCAAAGTATATAGATACTTAAGCTACACTTATAAATGTCATATTGTTCAGAATTCAAGCAACATGTCATTTTTATGTTTAGTATGCATTAGACTGTCAGTCAAGAGTCTGTGTGGGCGGAACCTGGACATTCACTAGACTGAGGCTTTAATTATCTCTTTAATAATGCCTCACAGTGAGTCAAGTATACATCACATCACCAAAATATTCAACATCATTTCTTATTTTCATGCATTCCGCAAAAATGCCTGCAAGGTTTCAATTTAAGCATGAGAGGTAATCTAGTTGATGCAATGAATTTCATATTCTGATGAGTTACGTGTTTATCACACTGGATGTTGCCTATTCATTCATATTTGCAGTTCTGTCAAGTCTTGTTGACTTTGAGTCTGTCTTCCTTACCTTTGAATGCCACTCTGAACTTGTCCTTCTGCCTTAATTGCAGCTGTATAAAAAATATGTGCTGTCACTCAGATGGCTAAATCAGATTTTTTTTGGGCTCAGAGTGATGATATAGTCACTCACATATTACAGCAGACTGAATTAATCTGTAGTCATACGTGAGTAAAGCAGCCTACAGCTTAAGGACTTTACTATAGTCTTACTATGTATCTATTTGTCAGTGAACTGCACCAAAACCGATTTAAAGTATTAGTTATGCACATCTTTACAGTTGGATTTCTCCACCGACTTATTGCTATTGCAGGTAAATAAGCTCTATGACCAAACAAAGTTCACAATTGAACATGAATTTTAAACGTAGGATATCAACGAATTACACTACATTCATACAGTGGGGCAAAAAAGTATTTAGTCAGCCACCAACTGTGCAAGTTCTCCCACTTAAAAACATGAGAGAGGCCTGTAATTTTCATCATCTTGTTGGTATACCTCTACTATGAGAGACAAAATGAGAAAAAAATCCAGAAAATCACATTGTAGGATTTTTATGAATTAATTGGTAAATTCCTCTGTAAAATAACTATTTGGTTACTTAAAAACAAGCAGGATTCTCGCTCTCACAGACCTGTAGCTTCCTCTTTAAGAGGCTCCTCCACTCGTTACCTGTATTAATGGCATCTGTTTGAACTCGTTATCAGTATAAAAGACACCTGTCCACAACCTCAAACACTCACACTCCAAACTCCACTATGGCCAAGACCAAAGAGTTGTCAAAGGACACCAGAAACAGAATTGTAGCCCTTTACCAGCTTGGGAAGGCTGAATCTACAGTAGGTAAGCAGCTTGGTGAGAAGAAATCAACTGTGGGAGCAATTATTAGAAAATGGAAGACATACAAGACCAAAATAACAAAGGCTACCATCAGTAACACACTGCGCCAGCCAGGGAATCCTTCAGTGCTAGACGTGTCCCCCTGCCCCCTGTTTATGCTGTAAATTTTGAATTTAAAGTAATATGAGTAAAGAGACACTGAACAAGTCAGAAACTAAAGCCGTATAACTTTTGACTTACTGTTTGTTTTACTAGCAGTCTTGTGCTGACATTGAAGAAAAAGTATTTTGGACTTTGGTATTTAGTCAACTTCAGAAAGTGTGGAATATGCATAATATGAACAATGACTTATATTGGTAGCTAAATTGATCTGTCACAGTTTATAAATCTGTAATTCAAGTTATTTGTGTTGTAATGAGACTACACTAATCACACAATGCCACAATAGAATAAATTGGTAGCATTTTATTTTGAGGTGTCCTTGTTTCACAAGTTACATGTTCTTACTATTATAACAACAAATTATGCAAAATTAAATGCAAGTAACCCTAAGCCAAACCCTAACTACATGCAGTAGTAAGTACACATAAAAGTGCCCCTATTATGCCTTTTCAAATATGATCTTTAATTCAGTGAGTCATGTAGCTGTATGTGAGCATAAACTATCTGCAAAGTTGCGATGACAACAGTGCACGATAAATTAAGTTTAAAAAAAAAGAAGAAAATTCAGGTCGCATTTGCCTAAACGAGTTGTCAGCGATTCAAATGTTTTTCTGTTAAGGATCCACGTCACTAAGTAACATATTTGCATAATTTCTGCCCACATTCTATGTTGCTAACAACTTGCCCACCCACAAACAGTACAATTTCCATGTGGTTTACATCATGTCAAGAAGATGCTGTCATTCAGTTATGGCAATGGGCGTTTCGTTTTCCGACACACGCTGTAGCAGTAGACCAATCATAAAGGACTGCGCCATCTGACCAATCACAGCAGTGAGGGCTCATGGGAAAGGAGGGGTTTAGACAGACTGATTCTTCAAACTGCTTCACATGATTCGTTTACGAATCATTTAGAAATGAGGTAAAATTAAACTAAAAATTAAAGTGTTTTTTGACCTTGCATACATGTAAACCTGTTTTAAGAGACTCATAAAGCAATATTAGCAACCTTTAAAATGGCATAATAGGGGCACTTTAATATTGCTCAGTACTTGTAAATGTAATAAAACTGGAACAAGGACACCTTAAAATAAAGTGTTTTGCCTGAAAACAAATAAAAAAACGTAATTTATATTTAAAGTGTGGAATTTTAACAGTACAAGAATTCTTATCTACATGGAGCTATTAAACGTGTAGTTTTAAAAATCAATGACGTTTTAACCCGAAGAACTCTGTTCGAAATTTCTTTTTCTCTGTTCATTTTTTTTTATGTTAGTTTCATATAGGTGAAAGTCTTGTAAGTGAATGCCTCTGGTGAGGTAGCAATTTGAGAAATAGTTGCTTCACTAAATATTCAAGTGCTCGGAGCACTTGGGAGCATGCCAGTCTCAGAGAGAATTAAGTTTGGGAATGACCTGAATTAATCAGCCATGGTCTTTATTTAATTTAGAGAGGCAAGACTGTAGATAGTGTTAAGCCCTCGTATGCCCATAGAGGCTTATCGCATTGCCCTTCTTATATGTGCAGCACACCGTAATCCAAAAAAGCTGCATTTTACACCAGTATAACATCTTGGAGTCAGAATCTCTCAACTCATGGCATTCTTTTCTCTAGGCAGAGCAGGATAACGGACACCCTCTCCCGGCGTTCACCAATCTCCACATTGAGGTGCTTGATGAGAACAATCAGGCTCCGTATTTCCAGGTGGCCACTTATCATGGATTCATCTCAGAGTCTGCTCCGCTGGGCACAACTATCTCGAGCAGTGCCAATCTCTCCACCCCCCTCGCCATTATCGCCCTGGATAACGACACTGAGGAGGTGAGGAGTCTCTTTCTGTGCTCGTGCTCAGACGGCAATCATTTTCACATGTCCCCAAGGGATATATGTGTGTGTGTGTGTAGAAAGGTTCCCCTGAAGTTAACCAAAGCTCCTACTCTATGCAGCATTTAGGAAAGCAAATTAAAATTGAAAACAGCATCAGAGATATGGTCTCAGAGGCTTGCACTTAGAGACTTATTGGGGAGGCGCTTTCGCTGCGCTAATGTTCTCCTGAGTGTTCTGTCTTTGCAATTACCGCTGCTTTATAGATGGCAAAGACAAAGTACTTAGTACATAGTGTACTCTGTTAAACATCTCCTACTTTAAAGGGACAGTGTAACTAAGAATGAAGAAGAAAAAAAAAAGAATCAGTAATTTAGTCACCTGCAAGTAGTTCTAAATAAGTTGAAATCCAAAGAAGATATTTTGAAGAATGCTCATACTGCTTTTTTCCATGCTACAGTACTTCTCGCGTAAGCTTTACTAGTATTTTTTGTGTGTTACAGGTCAGAAATTGAATTTATTTATTTGGAAGAAGTCTCACCAAGGATTAAACATAGCTAAAAAACTCTTTAAGCATGATGTAAAACTGATTTTAACTTCAGCCGAATTTTAAACTTTTAACAAAACTTTCTTGATCACCAAATTAAGGATTTCTGAAAAATTGTATGACATGAAGTAACCGCTGCTAAAAGGAATTCCATCAAAGGAAAAAAAAAATAAAAAATCATAATTATTCCAAGTGTAGCAGCATGGACATTTTGTAAAATATCTTCTTTTATGTTTCAGGAAATAAATAGTTGTTCAGGTTTGGAGTGACATAATGTTGAGTAAACAACTTTAGAATTTTCATTAATGGGTGAACTATCTCTTTAATCCCATAAGTCTTAAAGATGGAAAACGCTCTAATGTCAAGCATATGTTTTGTGTCCCATCTAAAGCTGAACCCCGGTGATGTGCCTGTAGGTATTAAAGAAATTAGTGAGAGATGTGTGAAGTGAAAACCCCTCGTTTGCTTTCTCTCTCTTCACTGATTTTGGCTGTGCTATGTATTTGTATCATTCAATTTGCTTAATGCATTGCATGATTACTGATTTTCATTTACATTTTGGGCAGACTGACAATTGATCTAATGTATCTCGTTAATAAATTGGTTAATTTGGAAGACTGTTTTGGAGCATAATGAGGAATTGTGAGTGAAGTTGCAAACAACAGAAGTGTTTTTTTTTTTTTTTTTTTTACGGTATATCATTGCATTAGCTATGTTACATAAATGTATGCAAATGTAAGGTAATACAAATGCAAATTTTAAATCCAATTCAAATGTGATGTTTTACAGTTAAGTAAACTGCTATGGTTTCTTAGAGGTACTTTTGTAACATTAATTAAATATATTTGCTACATATTATTTTCCTAAGAAAATGCATTGAAAACATTGCACAATTAATACTCACACAAATATGTATGTGCTGTGCACTTTTCAAAAGGTCAGCAGCAATGTCTGCAGCCACATAATGTACTGTGTGGCATGAAAAATGTATGTACTGCAAGGGGATAATGGCTGATTTAATGGTCTCCATAGGTTAGCACTGGGGGAATTTCAGCTGGTATAAACTGCAAACAGCTCCTATAGATAATGGTTAGTGGGAATGAAGGCACCACAGGATATTCCAGCATTTATATGGAAAGGCCAAGTGATAACTGTTGTTACCCTTTCAGTTGAATCACTTCGATGTTACATATGGGAACTCGCCAGAGAGACCAAATGTTCCATCATTTTCCATCAATAAGAATTAATTGAAGCCTTTATTAATAAAGTGACTACATCCTAAAAAATAAATAAATAAATAAAAACTTTGCTTTCTCTTGCCTTAATCGTTGTTTTGCTTGTACTGCTTAAACAATACCTGAAAAGTTGAATTATGAGGATTTCCTGTGTTTAGTTCCATCTTTATGATAGGTCGCTTTGGATAAAAGTCTAAAGAAATGATTGAGTTCAAATAATAATTGATAAAAATTAACCACCAAGACACATTAATTAAGACAAAATTAAGACACATGAAGATCATGTGACACAAAAAACTGGAGTAATAATGCTAAAAAAAATAGCTTTGCATTATATATTCCTTTTGTAAGGAATAAATACATTTAAAACATATTCAAAACAGAAAGCAGTTATTGTAAATTTTAATAATATTTCACAATATTATGGTTTTGCTGGATATTTTGGATGCAGCTTTGGTGAGCATTAGAGACTTTCGAAACGTTTTTAAAAAAATATGTATTTTTCCAAAGTGTACATGATAATATTGTGTTTTACCTCAGTGTAGATATATCTCAAATCCTTTATTTTTGCACATTTGCACATTAAAAATAGCATGAAAGTGCATTTCCAGCTAGCTGTGTCTTGCAATGCTGTTGCTTTTGTTTGAGATATTAATGTTTCTATTTAATTTACTTTGATATTTCAGATAACAGTGTTTTAAACTTCAGAAGTTGTTGCTTCTGAAATTTCTTCTAGAAGCTTTTGGGTTGTTTATCTCTCTTTTGACTGGAGTTCTCCCTTTTACGGTGTGTTTCTCTAATGCACTGGGTTTTATGAGTGTTTTCCCCATCCTTAGCAGTTTGTATAGTCATATTCCCAGCATGCTCAATCTTCTGATGTCTCTGCCTTCTGACACGGCAGCTTACGGTGATTTATTTGCACTGCAGACGAAAGATCCCATGGTGTACATCTCTCTGGACAACTACAACAGCATCTTTGCAGTGACGCCCAGTGGGATTGCACGCTACCTGACACTACTGAGGCCCGTGGACCATGAAGAACAGTCGAGTTATGCCTTCACGGTAAGGGCTCCGTGCCACCTTTCCTTGACAAGCCTGCTTAGCTCTGTCTCTGTCACTGGGGCTTGCAGCTTTCATGTGGAGGACTTTGTCTAAACTCGCTTCTCCACACACTACTCGACTTTTCACTCAAGGGTTATTTTTAAACTGCACACTGCACTAAAGGAATTCTAATCAAGGAGCAAACATGCGGTTGTAAATATTCTCTGTGCAAGTGGCAACTTTCTTCCATTGTTGTATTGATTTATTGAAAGTTATATATTACTCTGGACCAATCTTAAAGAAATAGTTCACCCAAAAATGTCAATTCTATCATCATTTACTCACCCTCTAGTAGTTCCAAATATGTATGAATTTCTTTGTTCTGCTGTCAATAATGACAATTAAATTTTTGGGTGAACTATTCCTTTAAGTCGCTGGGGTATATTTGTAGCAATAACCAAAAATACATTGTATGGGTCAAAACTATGTAATTTTGGGGTGGCAGCAGAACCCCTCTGTTTCAGCCAGGAAGGGACAAAGCCCTCTTGGGGCCACCAGACTGACTTTGCGCCCTAGAGAACCAACCAGCCTTAACCAACGCCCTTTGAAACCTGACCGACAGTGAGTGAGCCCTCCGAGGCCAGACTGGCCATGAACTTGCCCTCCTAGACCAGACTGACATCACCCTCTGTGACTGAATTGACAGGCAAGACGCCCTCCCTGACCAACTGAACCATGATTCAGGGACCTCCATGGGCTGTGCAGCCACCAATGAGGCCTTTGGGGACTCTACGGCCGAAACCGACATCCCCAAAGGTAGTGCAGCCCTTGGCGGACCCAATGGAGTCTCTGTGCCACACACTGATTCCGGAGGTTCAGGCCATGGGGCCTAACAGGCCTCGAGGAGCTCGGGTGAATTCAGTGAATTTGGATCACAGACCGCGTCTGGCGGATCCAGCCATGCAGGTTCCGGATAACAGACAGCATCTGGGATATCCGGCCACTCTGGTTCTGGATCACAGACTGCGTCTGGAGGATCCGGCCACTCTGGTTCGGGATCACAGACTACGTCTGGCGGATCTGGCCATGCTGAATCCGGATCACAGACTGCATCTGGCAGATCCGGCCATGTTGGGTCCATGTTGGGGCCACCATGAGTCAGGGTCACACGCCTCAGATAGCTCGACAGGCTGCGAAACCGGGACTAACTGGACTTGACACGGCTCCTCGTACCGTGATTCAGGAATGGGACCCGTAACATGCGGACTACGAACTGCAAGGACCTTCAGCAGCTCATCAGGCTGCGTAACCGAGACAGGCTGGACATGACACGACCCCTCTTATCGTGCTACGGGGCTGGCACCTGTTTTGATACCATGAGGGCCTTCGGCAGCTCATTAGGCTGCACAACCGGGACCGACTTGTCATTACACAGCCCCTCTCGCTGTGATGTGGTGTCAGAACCTGTCACTAGCGTTTTAGGGATCACTAGGACAGGTGATAACTCCTTAAGCTGTAAAGCCTGAACTGACTGGGCAGGAAACAGCACTCCTGGCTGTAAAACCGGGACAGACTGAGCTTTAAACAGCATATTAGGCTGTAAAACCGGGACCAACTGGGCTGGACATGGCATGCTAGACTGAGAAACGGGGCTAGGACCCATTATCTGTGGTTTAGAGACCGCAAGTCTTTTTGACTGTTTTGGCAACCACACTTGTGGGTTTGGCAGCGCGGGGATTTCAGATTTTCAAATAGTATCTCAGCCAAATATTGCTCTATCCTAACCATATGTCAATGTTAATCTTATTTCTCTTCAGCATTCAGATAATGTATAATTCTTAATTTCTTATTTTTGTGTGGTCCAGTGTCACATATTTGTATATGCATGCAAAAAGTATATTCAGGAAAAAAAATAAGCGTTATAAAACATGAGACAAGACTTTGTTTACCCAGGGTTTAGAATAGCCCAGGTTTAAAAATCTCAAGTGTGAAAAGCCATAAAGACAAATTATGTGAAACAGTGTTGGTATTTTAGTTAGTTACAATGCTGGAAGGCACAGCGCTGCATCAGGTCACATGGACAATGCAGATAACTGCAGTCATGCCAACAGTAATTATCTCAGGGTCCTGCTATGCAATTTACACAAAAGCACCATCTTTCCCTGCCTATCAAACTGTACAATAGAGATATGCAGATCTCAGTTTGGTGACTTGTAGGTGGTTGCTGTTTTCTTCACATTTTTGCTTGGTGCCGAATGGATTAAGGCTCAGCACGTCTGTGGTTATTTTAGTCTCTGACATATATTACAGTGATACAGTGGAGTGTATTATAGTGCTGTCGGCCTGTTAATGAGAGAGAACAGTGGTATTTTTAGGAAGGGGGAAATTATGGAAGCATGGGTCATACTATTATGACCCACACAAAGAATACACAGTTGCATCTCCCTGGTTAATGGAAACACGCTTGCTGCAATTGTATTTGTTGGAACACTTGCTTGTCAATACATGCTTAACATTTTAGCAGCATTTTTTACAAAGCCAGATTATATAATGTATTATAAAAGGATTTTCTGAGTGACTGCATGTTTTCTTTTTGTTTTGTTTGTTTGTTTTTGGTGGAGGTTAGTAAAGTAGCTAAACCAACCTTACAATAATTGTATAACCATAAACCATTACCATAATATATAGTCTAATTATAAAGGAAAATCTGTTAAATTACCTATACCTTATAATAGGATAAAACATAATTGTTGTTATACATTTAAAGAGTCACATTATAACATTCTTATTTTACATTTATATCGATTTATTTTATTTGAATTATTTATGTGAATATATATTGCATTTAATAATGCTCATTGCTAGAAATTATAGCAAAGTCATAAAATACAATAATAAATAACATCTAATAAAATCTATTGTCTCTCTGTCTGTCTATTTTTTAAGTATATATATATATATATATATATATATATTTATATAGACACACACACATCTTTTTCTGACAACATATCAGTTTTTCAGTTGTTGTTGCTAAGCTTCCTCTTTCTCAGCTGCATATATGAAATAACTTATGCAGTAATGGTGCCTTTCATTAATGCAGCTCACTAACTCTTACTGAGGTGCACGTCCTTGAATTTGTTTTTAAGCAAAAGGGACCAACATGAAGGACTCCACCTAAGCAGCACCCTGGAGCTAACTGAGATGTCTAAGCTGTCTAGTTTGACGTGCCAAACTTTGCGCATGTGATAAGCTCAGCTCTTGAAGCACCTCGCTGAGATGATGTCATGACTCTAGGATTGATTTCCCTCGTAAAGTTGGGTAACACTGTCTCTGTGGCAACAGCGGTTTCCAGTTTCACCATTATTTGTTGAAGTACAGTGAACTCTAAGCTCGTCCTAATTTGCTGTTAGTTGCTGTCACAGCTTCTAAATGAGCTACTTTCAGCCAAAACATTGTCAGACTTTTATTTGCTCATCCAGATGTTTTTTTTTTTTTGGCTAGTTTTTATTATTGCAGAAGCTTCAGCTTCTTTGTTAGAATGATACTGTGAAGTAGAGGCAGTAAATTGTGAGGAGAGAGGAGTGGGATCGGATAATTGAATTCCCTTTCCCAGAAGCAAACTTGCATCTACCACATGTGCAGCTCTGACATGTCAATCGCACAGGCTCTACCTGACAGACATCACTGAAATAGGTGTCCTGAGGAATCACGTCTGTCTCTGTGACAGCAAACAACAGTGACGGGAGAGGCCCAAACTTCTTTCTAGCCAATCTGAACATACTATGAATTATTTGGCTTTCTTACTGTAACGTCATATTGGCTAATATGTTTTAGGCGGTTGTGTTGTTGAGGGATGGAAGAGGTCTAATTTGGTTCTTAAAGGTGTAGTGGTGCTAGATTTTACACGAATGGTTCACCCAAGAATTAAAATGTATTTTATTATTTGATTTGTTATCTTTACAGTGACATCTTTTAGAGTCTGTCTTTATATGCCCACTTTTATTATAGTGAGATTTAATGTTAAAACATTTTTATATGCATGAATTAATTTAACGTTAGTATGTAGGCTACATTGATTTTATTTCAAGTCAAGTCGTGATGATTTGAAAAGGCATCAGCTGATCGTTGCTTTTAAAAACAAAAACATAGGTTATTTAACAAACAAAAATGTTCCAAACGTTTTTCTAAATTGACTTTTAAATAAAAAACGAAATGGAAAAATAATCATTTTGCCATTACACACAAAACTAAACTATTTTAATAGCCGAAACAGTCGTTAGACTGGTCAGAGCAGCAATATTTCATTTCGACGTAACGTTACGTTAGGCCTATTTTAATACGATTATGCTTGCTGCGATTATGAGCATAAATGCATTATTATAATCGAAGTATTGCGTTTACATGAGGTAAAGTTTGATCGCAATACTGCCAAAATCGCAGAGGGTCCATCTAAACGCACTCACTGCCATTGACTATCGGTTATATACATTTGCAAATGCTTTTATATGTTCTAAGTCACATAATCGGCATAAAATTATTTTGTCAATTAACCCATTTTATCAATTCTAAATTAATAGCAATGTTCTTATGTGTTGGTGCGATACTTTGTAGTGTGCAATTTAAAACGATTGCCTCTAGGAGTCGCCAACGGACATAAAACAAACACGCACAAGAAATAGAAGTACGCCAGACATGGAGTTGACGTGGACCAACGCACATTCTCACATTAATTTCATTGTTAGTAAATCCGAACATGAGCGTGAAATCTGCCGTACGCACAGTTTTTTCACGCTGGAATGTGAATCATGTTGATGCCTTTATTTCATTTCAATCTTAAATATATGCCAAAAAAATGATTTGTTTGAAGTATTTCAACTTATTTACTCTGATGAAAATTTCAAAAACATTGAGTGCATCGGTTTGATTCACGTTTTTTGGGAGAAAATTGCTATGATTCACTTCTTTGATGAATATTAAAAGATTTGCATAAGTTTAAAAATATAATTTCAAGACAGGAAAAAAAAAATATATATAAAAGTTTAAGACTTTTAAGCAATATATGAGATGGCGGTAGCCAAAACTTTGGCGACATTTGATAAATGTTGATAAAAAAGTACTGTGAAATTAACATTTTTAATTAATTAAAAATTTGGCAATTTTGGCAAGATTTGACAGATGTTGGATATATTTATACAAAGGATATGCAAATATTATAGAAAAGCATATCACACAAGTAACAGTGTCATATGGCTGTTTGTTAGCTGTGATCTGTGATCCAATATACAGTGATTCTACTGCTACTTGTGTGATATTGTTCATATACAGTATTGCTTTTATACAACGGTTCGATGGCACAAGTGTGTAAATAATGGAGTGTCTTTAAAAAAACTCTATTCGGTGCAGAACTACTTCATTCCGCCACAGATTAAAATCTCAGTTTGATGGGTCAAGCCCATACCTCTGTTACTAATTCAAAAATGTTACTTTAGAAGAAGGGGGCAGTTGTGGCCTAATGGATAGGGAGTTGGGCTTGTAACCCAAAGGTTGTGGGTTCGAGTCCCAGGTCCGGC
>JAUMHI010000053.1:3340387-3362168 GCA_032359435.1 Enteromius unitaeniatus | reverse complement strand
AACATATTTGTTTATTTTCCATTTCTTTTTTATTTATATTCAAAAGGGAAGCAAGTAAAACAAATAATAGAGTAGCGAGAAGAAGTGGTGAAAATAAAACTGCTTATATATTTACCTGCGGGCGGGAGCGGGACAAAACTGGAATACTGCGTGTGGGAGCGGGAGAAAACAATATATATTTTTGTGGGAGTGGGATATAATCTTGTAGGAGCGGGAAAAATCTGTCCCGCGCAGGTCTCTAACTCAAAGTAATTAACTTCTGCATGTGATTCCTTCTAAACTATTCGCATTACAGTTACAAAAACTCAAATCATGGGCCTGCTCCTTTAAATCTGTCATGGTTACTTTCACCGAGCTTGACTGTTCTTTTGTACAGTTCTATTTGAGGATTGCAATCCCTTCCATGGTCTCATATGACCGGTGTTAATCAGTGCCTGCTGGGGCGTGGGCATGACGCCAGCAGCTGGAGTGTCTTCTTCTGCCCTCTTGAGCCCTCATCTCACTCTCTCCCCATCGCTCGCCCAGCTGGCATAGACCCGCAGCATACCCGCCAAAGTCCCTGCCCGCTCCACTGTTTATGATTTTCCAATTAAAGAAATGTAATTTAAATAATTTGTTACCTTCGGGGACGTCCTGTAATGAGCAGCTTTGTTGGGCTCTGTTAAGCTGCGAAGAGTTGTAATTAGTGGTCTAGATTAATAGAGCCACACTTTGTCATCAGAATAATCACGGGCTAATGGTGGCAGACTGTTTATTAGCAGAGCGTTCCTTAAACATATCGACATCACATCAGATAAATATGCATCAGACCTCATGAGATGGGCAGGCATCATTTTCCAGGGCTTTTGGAGATGTACTTTAGAGGCGAGGAGCAGCGGTGTGAATCCTGTGAACTACAGTTCGACAAAACAGTTAAAATCTCTGTAAAAGGCAATTGAAATGGCACGGTTGTGTTTTTATATCAGTTCTGCATTTGTTACCAATATTGGGTAGGTTTAGGGTTGAATTTAGTGTAGAGCATATTTCCAACATAATAGAGCATTAATTTAACAGTCTATGGATGTTTCAGTTCTGAACCGCTGCAATGCATACCTATATCAATGTAATAAAAATGTGCCTGGGTTCACTTGTTGAACCCATGTTTTACCTCCACTCAGTGGACATTTCTCGTTGAAACTGCGGCAAAACATGCAGTAAGTAAGTACGTAAGAATTATGTTGCACAAAAAGTGCACAGAGGTACATATTTTATGAGACCAGGTTGATATATAAGAAATATAAGAAAGGGTTTAAATTTCCTAAATTTTAGGATAATCTAGTGAAGTACATGCCTCCTTACTTATGTAACACTTAAGGTATAAATAAACAAATAAATAAATAAAAAAATACTAAATTATGGGGCACCTACAGGGACATGGTGATGATAAATAAAATTATATGATTTTGCATTCTCTCACAAAACTTTTGCTTTCCCCTGAGAAACTGTTTGTTCACTTGCAAAAAAAAATGTGGTGGAAGTTATATGGGATGCTTTTACGAGTGAACACAGACTTCCTCTGGGGAGTGCAATACATTTGCGAAAGTATGCAAATGTTTTTGCAAAAGAACGCAAACTTTCTCAGGGAAATGCAATACTGTTGCGAGGCGGTACAAAAGTATTTTATATTTCTTTTTATAGATTTTTTTTCCATCATCATGTCTGCTTAGAGAGTCTGCACAAAAAACTGAAGCTGATATTTAACAGGCTTGGTGTTGACAGGTTCCAGTTTGATTCAGATCTGATTCATTTAGCTTTGTTTACAAAGTAATGTCCATGAAGCAAACTTATTCAGACTGTCAACTTGTCTTTTGGAACTATTCAGTAAAACAAAAAGAAAGACTCTTTTAAGAGTGACATTCTTCCACTGTATCTTTTTGATTCACTAAAAGCAACTTGTAACTCAATAGTAAAGATAAACTCTTTATATTTACTAATTTTTTTGCTCCACATTCAGCATTGACTCTGAATTCACTTTCACATCTAGAACACATATTCCACTCCATATTTTATTCCATGTTTCTCATGTGTAATTAATTTTAAAAAGTCCTGCTCACTGACATTTGCACAAATATTAATGCTGTGGTATAGCAAAATCCCTCCATTTACAACTCCAGAGCTTTTGCTAATTGCTCACCTCTCGACAAGGTGATATTTTTGCACGTGCCGCAGCACGACCAGCTTCATTTACAAACCCTCACTTGTCCTGAATTCATTTGGAGCTTCTGACACGTCTCCCAGCGAGGCACATTGGATATGGTCCAAAGCTTAACGCTAGCTAAACATCCCCTACGGCTAACGTGGAGCAGCAGAGGTTTCCATATCATTAGAGAAATGCCCACAGAGCTCTATCAGCGCTATCATGGCAGAGCCTGCATTGCTGCTGATATTACACCTGGCCGGCGTGCTCATTTCAAATGACTCCAAATATGCCACAGCATGGGAAATTTAAACTTGTTTGAAGTCAGTTAAGTTCAGGCCAGAGAGCCTCGTCTCATTGTCTGCGGTTGGAGAGCTCTGTCGGTTGACATGCTGTCCGTAATCTTGAGCTTGTTTTTCATCGGAAAGCTTTTTATGAAATCATGTACTTGCCATTTTGATGTGGGCAGAAGCAGACACCTTAATTTTCTGCAGGCCATCTCTTTGATGTACTCGTCTGCATTCCATCAATACGCCCTGTAATGATTTCAACTCAGAGCAGAAATCAAACAAATAAGTGGGCAACTGTTGTTATCGGAGACGCTACATATTATGTGTGAAGTATGACTGCTAATTAGAAAACATAGTGAGAACTTTGTCTTTCTGCCATTATTTGCCTGATAATGCAGTCATCCTTTGTAAAGTCAATGTGAAACAACCCACTTTTTTGCAATTATGAAGTTTTTCCACTAAAAACTGAATGTTCAGCTCGACAAAAAAAAGGACTTAGGGGGTGTAGAAAACTTTTGATAGTTTTTTGTTGGTCATATACAGTACTAATTGGCTAAACAAAATTGGTATGTTGTCAGATTTCCTATTATTTTTTACAGAGTCTGGGGCTGTCACTGAGACAGGCGAGATGCGTAAGAACATATTTCAGTCCGCTACTCTATAAAACATAGCAACGTTAATTAAAAATTTGCATTCTTTATCACCTCCTACTGTGTGTTCACAAGACAAATATCACAACACGCGCCCAAACATGAGCAAGCATCGCGTGGCTTTTCTGCTGTGCCCTGTATTCAAGTTTAATTAACTTTCGATTGATTACTAAGAAGATGAATACTTTCATTACCGGCTTTTGCTTACCTTAGCATGTGATAAAGAACGCACAGGAAGGGCTGCCATCTCCGCAATGCTATCTTTATTTTGTGTTTGTTTTCCTACCATTTTTTTCTACCTTCTTTTAAGAGGGCAGTTAACTTAAATGTTTCCAAATAACCTAAAATATTAATTTAGTGCAAAAAAAAAAATAAAATCTTGACATTAGAGTCAACATAGCCCATAAATAAAGGTACTGGATTTCCATGTTCATTCGTTCATTCATTCATGCATTCGTTCTGGACCGTTATTTTAACATCAGCTGTTGTTTGAACTGCATTGCCCATATTGCTAATGGGTAATTAACTAATCAATTTAAACTTTGCTGTTCAAAAAGTGCAACAGAATGACAACTGATGTTTAATGTTAGCTTGCGAGAATACTGTTTTCCCAGAGATGCCGATGCATCCTATAATTTCATGCAAATGTGATGGAGATATACATGAATAAACATTTGAAATTTCTTACATTGAATGATAATAAAATCTGTTTAGCAAATTAGGCGAGTAAAACACTGTAAATGATCTTCTCTCTTGACAATCACACACCTGCAAAACATATGCTTTGTGCATTGTATTTCATTATACATCGTCTTCGTCGTCTTGTTTAATGGAAGGCTGTACATGTATGTCTATCATAGTTATCTCTGTATATCTTACTTGGATTGGAGAAAATATAGTAATACGGAAATCAAAAACTTTTTTTTTCATATCAATCACATTGTTCATTGTTTTATTTGGTATTATTTTGAACTAGTTTTTTTTTTCTAATTGAGGAAAAATCCCAAACTTCTCACATTCACTGCTACTTTTGACAAGCTTGGTGGGCTTTAGAAAGCACAATGTCACCACTGCTTCAATTACTGCGTGCTGAAACTTTCTGTGAACCGTCTATGTCACTGACATTTTCTTTAAGCATTTATCTCTTAATTATATATGAAACACCTCAAATTATAGAAGACATCACTGTAACTCACAGGAATCAAAGGAACATTTGAAGCAAGCTTTTATCCCTTCACTAATACGTATCGTCGAGCGTGATTTTTCAGATTCTGTTTCTTTAAACACAGAATATGTGGCTCTTCAAAGACCTGTCAAAGGGTTGCGTCTGTCATTGGGTTTCAGCTTTGGTGGTTGTAAGAGTTTAGTCCCGACCCTTTGGCGAAGGACAGCGTTTGCTCTATCTACGCCTGTACAATTTATAGCAGCCAGTCTTGGAATGCTTTGTTTCAGGGCTTATCAGAAACAAAAGTACTTTGCCTGAGTGTCAATGAGGTGCTTTCATGCAAAGCGCTGAGCGGATAAGAAGCGGATAACGCAGTTGGGAGTTTGCTTGATGCAATTAAATCTGATATTTAAGGCCTGTCTAAATGGAGAAACTTGAGAGGCCACAGAGGGGAAGAGATGCTTTATTGATGGTCCATTTGTCATTCCCAGGTCATTCCGTAAGACTTTCCATCTTCCATGAATCAGAAAAGAAGATACTTTTAGGAAAATCCTAGCTTCACTTTTCCATATAATGAAAGTGAATGAGAACTCAAACGGTCAAGCTCCAAAATAACAAAAAGGAGTCATATGGACTAGTTTTTTGATTTACATAGTGCCTTTTACATACAAAAGCTTGTCATAATGGTGTAAAAACAATGGCAATTTTCATTACTGGTTGAACTATTGCTGTAGCGTTATGATTTAGCATGACTTTTTATTGATGTCTGTGAGCTGAGTGGGGATAATTGCCATGAGAATGTCAAAGAACAACACAGTGCACCTGTCTGCACCACTGCAGGGAGTCACAAATCTCGCTGGGGTTTTTGTTGATTGTCTCATCACCCTGCTGATGAACCAGGTGTCTCTAGGGGTGTGTGCGGTTTGGTGAATCCGTGTGGTGACGTGTTGAAATTATAAACTAAGGTTATGTTTTCACAGCCATATGGGCAGGTTATTTCGCTCTGTGTGGGGGGCAGGGATCCCACAGAAAATATAATGGAGTTTTAAAATTGTAATGGGAATGCTATGGGAATTTTGATAACACTTTACAGTGAGGTTCTATTACTTGAGTTATTGAAGGGATCATGTAATAACAATGAACATTTTTTGCAGCTTTTATTAATCTGTCAATCTGTTAAAGGGGATAATTCATCCAAAAATGATAATTACCTCATGATTTACTCAAGTCATGCTGGGTGTATATGACTTTATAATGGTAGTGAATGGTCATTGAGATTTTGAAGCAAAAAAGAAATTGTGCAGACATCCATCCTTCATAAAAAAGTGCTCCACACAGCTTCCAGGGGATTAATCTAGGACATCTGAAGTGAATCCGAGTGTTTGTGTAGTAAAAATATCTATGATTTAAAGCTTTATAAATCATAGTCTCTACATTAGGATGGCTTGAGGGTGAGCAAATCATGAGATGATTAAAATTTTTGGATGAACTGTCGCTTTAATCTTTTTTTTTATTTTTATCTTTTTATTAGTCTATTTTATTGTTCATTTGCATTTCATATTTAATTTTTTTGAATGTTAACTAATGTCAATTTTATCTGTTAATTAATTAATGATAATTTATTTAAATAAATATGAAAATTAACTTACAATCTAGTTTAAAATATAATGCAATTCTACCAAACCGAACCTGACATGTTACCAAAATGTATGTACTACAAAAATAAATTATGTACATTACTGCTCAAAAATGCCCCAAAAAATAGTTCTTATAAATTCATTATGCTACAAAATATTTATATTTAAACATCGAATAAAGGCTGTTTTTTCTATTCATCAGTTCATTCATTCAGTTCCCACGAGAATATTAAGTAGCACCACCTGTGAAATTATCAAGCATTCATGGTCTTTTATATATTTGTGTGTGATCTCATCCAGGCCTCTGATCTGGACCTGGGCGTTAACGGGCAGATTAGATACAGACTGGTCAGTCACACAGATCTCTTCAGGATCAGCACCGATGGCAGCATCTTCACAGCTGTGCCTCTGGACCGTGAGGAAAGGGCTCAGTATGATTTGGTCGTGCAGGCTTCAGATGGGGCCAAGGACCCTCGCCGGACCACTGTCACACTCTCCATCAAAGTGCTGGACGTGGATGATAACAGTCCAGCTTTCTCCCAGACTGCGTATTACGTCACACTGCCAGAAAACAACCCGGTGGGCATGATTATCCTCAATATCAGTGTAAGTTACACACATGCGCGCACACACCACATGCATATTTAATACGTCAAACACAGCCAGATCAAAAATGCGACTCTATGAAACTAGCCTCTGGAAAACATTTCCTTGCTAATGTTATGTCTTAACTCGACAAGTCAGACATGTTTTACATTTGTAAAGGGGTTCTTGGCTGGTTAATTTATTTGGAATATGTAGCTTGTTAACCTGACTTGCTGAGACACCCTTAGGGAAAAGGTTTGTAGCCTGACTATTAACAGGTCTTTTTTTACTAGATTTTTTTTTACTAAATTGAACAATACTTGTACTGGTTAAAAAAACAAGTTAAAAGTGAAAAATAAATCCATCATAATACCATAGGTGGAGTTTCACATTTTTGCCTGGGAGGGCACCTACCGGTAGACCAGGAACTTTTTCTTTTACATATGTTCAGTGCATCATGTCTTTAACTGCTCAATTCAAATCTGCTCTCGCGCTTTTGCTGGTGCAGAGCCAGATTGGACGCGCTGAACGCTTGACCATATTATCACAGATACGAAAGTGTTTTCAGTCATATACTGCTAATTTTAGATTTCATACATTTAAAAACACATAAGTACTAGCAAAACCATACATTTATACTTTATAATATACACGCTGATGTCAATAGAAACAACAATAATGTTATAAATAAATAAAGTCGGTTAAATGATCCGAACTTCCCATCTTCCCTATCGTGCCGTTCTGCTGCCGGGTGTTGACAAATCGGTGATGGTAAATGATACCTCGTGCCAAACCCCGACCAATCACTGTTCCGTTCACACCCTAGGTGCTACTGGCAAATGTAACGCAAGTAACTAGCTCGGGAAAATTGTAATAATATTACTATTTGCAGACAAGTAGTGCCATACACTACTAGTTACTGAGAAAAGTAACATTATTACAGTAATGCGTTACACCCTACACTGATGAGGAGTACATACAAACAAGTCCTAAACAAGAGACAAAAGACTTGTGGAAACAAGCTACTATGATTGTTTCAGCCAATGCATTTTATCTCACATTTACTCTTATTGACACTATCTGTTACGGTTTAGTGTAGGTGGTACATTATTTTCAAATGCATAACCTTTCAAGCCACTCAATGAATGTTTCATTGGAGTTTCATGTTTTTAATCTGAATGCATTTTAGGGGCACTAACAAAACATTTAAATTTGAAACATGCATGATGCAATTTAATGACTGGCAGAAATGTTGCCCCAGGCATGATTTTCCAATGAGCCTCGGTTGGATGATATGATTAATTACATGTTGTCATTTGCATTTTTCAATGTTTTTTTTGCTGCTGGCCATGACTCGATCAAAAAAGGCCTTCAGCTCATTTTTTGGGATCACAACCCACCAACTGAGAACCATTGTATTACAAGACCAGACACAATTTTATCCTCAGGAGCTACACAGTGCCTTACAGAACCATCTAAAGGCCTGTGTCCTCTCAAGATGTTGTTCAGTTAGAAGTGATGGTTAATTTGTGAGTTCCCACAGCTCTGTGCCTGGCTGCCGGTGAAGCATCTTTCTAATTTACTCATTGCTTCAGGGTCACTACAGGATTCATTTCAATCATTAATGTAACCTGGTCATTTGATTTATTCAGAAAAAGTTTAATTGATGCAGAGATTATCCGAAGTGTTTTGTCACAATGATTGTCTCACACAGGCACTGGACCCCGATCTGGATGCGAATGTCACGTACCGTATCAGGACGGAGGAGGCCAGAGAGCTGTTTGCATTGAATCCGCTCACCGGGGACCTGAGGGTGCTTCACTCACTTGATTTCGAGAAGCTCTTACCTAACAGGACGACATGGAACTTCATGGTTGAGGCTGTGGATGGCGGAAGTGGCAAAATGCCACCAGGGTTGGCGTCTGTAACTATCACTGTGTTGGTAAGAGAGTCTCAATTATGTTCCTCAATTCCTTGACTAATGAATCTGTACCCAACCAAGCCCCTTAAAATCAAGTCTTTTCAGTCAACTGCCTTCTTGGTAACATCCTCTGGGAGCTGTTATGTACTAACTCGGTCAGCATAGAAATTCCTACTGGTCTAAACTGGACTTTTTAGCAGGGGATATCCCGAAACTTTTGGCATCATGTGATTTCTCGGTAGCCGCTCTTAAGCCCTGTGGACATTGACAGCTATAGACTGCGTTACAGTATGTCTGAAATGGTCATTAGGTCAACAAGACTAGTTCCCGCTGGAAATGCTGCTGTTGGTTAAGTGGGTAAAGGAAATAATTGCTGAGGTATTTCTGTGGTGGTTAAGGTCACTGTGACAATTTTCCAAAAAAAAGCTACTGTTGTTTACTTGGAGGACCTGCAAAGCATTTCTTAGAATAGAAAACTGAACCAAGACATACTGAATTCATACCTGCCCACATATTCTTGTCTTTCATGAAGTTTTGAGAACATATTTCAAGTAATTTAAAGGGGTGGCTGATTGGGATTTCCCTTTTGTAACATTAGTTAGAGTGTAATGTTGCCGTTTGAGCATAAGAAATAAATGCAAAGTTGCAACAGATAAATTGTCTTTTAAAATTCTGTCAATTTGATTTCTACAAAAGTGGGACTACAATGGGTTACTTCCCAGGCCTGTTATGTGAAGAGAAAACACACACCGACAGGGATGAGGCCATGCTGTTCTGCTTTAAAGAAGAGGAAGAGAAAACTAGGGATGCAGCACATAATAATCTATTCATATATGAATCACGATTCTGTATTCTAAGGATTCTAATGGATTCACAAGTTTCAAAATCCATGTTCTAGAGCAGCGTTTTTTTCATCTCGTTCCTCACTTCTCCCTGCTCTCCACACTCTCTGCATCTGTCATGGTCAGGCCAGCCCAAGCCACTGAATGGCACTCCAGCTTCCAGCGAACTCTCTGTGTTTTATGCCTCTGCCTTTGCCTCTGTCTCCGCTAATATTGTCTGCTGGCTCTTGATCTGTTCTGCCCTGACCCTGAGTATTGTTTATTAAACCGTTTGCACTTGAACTCGCACGCCTTGCTTCCTCATTCGTAACAGAATGAACCATCAAATAGAGTTCGGTAGCGGATTTGTTCAGGACTCACGCCAGTTGTATGTATTGCCTCGTCAGCAGGATTTAACCCTCCCGTCTGAGACATTGCTGTGTTCTGTGTCTCAAGATGGACGTCATATTGACAGCTATACACGGGACTTCATCGCCGTGTCAAATCTAGTCATTGGTGAGGAGGAGACACTGGATCGCTGGGTGCTGCGCGATCTGCCGGCGGAGGATCCCAATTGGCCGCTGGCTAGACTGATTGACTTTGTTTTAGAGTTTTGTGGTTCTCATCTCACCGTGGGAGAGGTGGATGAGGACATTCACATTCGCGGTAAGGACCGGAGTGACCACCACGCCGCGAGCGTCACCTCTAACCCGTGGGTCGGTATTCGCTGCGCTCTTCAGTGAACGCCGGTCACACACAAGATGGTGGCCGAAGCAAAAAACACCATTCCGGCAGCTCGGGCACCAGCACTGTCAAGAACCCTCGCCGTTTCACATCCTCTGCACACTCACTGGCAAGCCACCACCGCATAAAACATCAAGGGCTGTGAAAGCTGTGAACATTACCAGGGTTCCGGCACAGGCCGTTTCAGTGACTGTTTCCCCGTCTGTTCCTGTGACGCCACCCTCACACAAGATGGCAGTCGCTCAAGAAACACAGCGCAAAATGGCAATCTCCAGCCCAGTGTCACAGTATGGCAAGCCATTTAAGCCATATAAAGCACTGTTGGTTCCGGTTTCTCAGCCAAAGAGTCTGTTTCCGGTCCTGACCATTCCTGTTATACAGCCAGGGGCGCTGTTTCAAGCCTAGTCGGTCCAAGTTTCTCAGCTCGAGGAGCTGACACCCGTTCTAGCAACCCCCAAAGCCAAAGAGTCTGTTTCCGGTCCTGACCATTCCTGTTATACAGCCAGGGGCACTGTTTCAAGCCCAGTCGGTCCAAGTTTCTCAGCTCGAGGAGCTGACACCCGTTCTAGCAACCCCGGAAGCGTTTCTCAGCCAAAGAGTCTGTTTCCGGTCCTGACCATTCCTGTTATACAGCCAGGGGCGGTGTTTCAAGCCCAGTCGGTCCAAGTTTCTCAGCTCGAAGAGCTGACACCCATTCTAGCAACCCCCGAAGCGCTGAGAGGGGCTGAGTGATGCTCAGTTAGGTACCAGAGGACAGTTGGGGGAAGCTGTCTACCGCACAAGTGGTTCCCGAAACACCCACAGAGGACACTGGCACCATCATTCAGCGAGAGGGGCTGAGTGATGTTCAGCTGGGTACTGGGCTGCAGCTAGGAGAGCTGTCTGCCATTTCTGTGATCCCTGTTATGTCCGTAGAAGGCGATTATGTCATCACCCAGCAAGAGGGGCTGAGTGATGACCAGTGGGGCGCAGGTCTACAGCTAGGAGGGCTGCCGGCCATTCCAGCGGTTCCTTATCCTCTCGTCAATTCTGCACCACGGCTCAAGGAGTCATGCATAGCCCAGTCTGTTCCAGTCACACAGCTTGACGAGCTGTCGAAGGCCCTCACGATTCTCGTCACACGGTACGATGGACCGTGTTCAACCCAGTCTCTACCATGCAGTCTGACGAGCTGCAGAAGGCCCTCACATTGTTCAGCCAGTCGTTAACGGGTCTCACTCCCGTAACACAGTACGAGGGGCTGTGTCATATCCAGTTAGTCCTGGTTTCTCGGCCAGTTGAGCCATCTGAGGCCTGTGACCCCGATTTTCATTGGCCGGATCCACCAGACGCTGTCTGCGATCCTGAACCTGAGTGGCTGGATCCGCCAGACCCAGTCTGTGTTTAACTACCCCTTGGATTATTCGTTGACGATCTCTGCCTGGATTTGGTTATTCCCTCTGTCTCTCCCTAAGGACCCGTTTCACTGTATTTCGACCCTCTGCCTTGTTTTTCGACTCTGCCTTTGCCTTTGTCTCCGCTAATGTTGTCTGCCGGCTCTTGGTCTGTTCTGCCCTGACCCTGAGTATCGTTTATTAAAACGTTTGCGCTTGAACTCGCACGCCTCGCGTCCTCATTCGTAACACCATCTCTCTCTTTTTCTCATTTAGATCGGCTCAGCTCAGCTCAAATGTGCCGTTTCATTTATACACTTATTTTCACATTGCTTTGATAAATGTTAGACATGGACGGTCAGGCAGTAGCCAAACTGCATTAAAGAAACTGTAGCATTCAAATAACATCGCATATAGATGTATGAGACAACAACAAGCAAGAAACATACCATTAACAGCCATGCTTGCACAGGTTCTGCATGATATTCTTCACTAATTCTTTCTGCATCTCAACCATGCTCAAATAATAAGAAATATACTGTAGTCAACGTCACTGTTTACAATACAACTGCCACTAATCTGAGGGGCGAGATGTTTAGATGCATTCTAGAGGTGGTTTAGCCAGTCACAGCACACTGAGCCAGCTGACTTTTAACCAGTTGTTTAGGATTACATTTATTTGTATGTTTATTTAATTTACCAAACTGCCTGCAGTTTGATTTCAGTTGCAGCTTCAAAGAAAAGAAAAGAGTTTAAGCAAAAGCATTTTCATGCAAGGAAACACACAGCTTATTACATCCTCTACAGTCTCCCAAGAACCCCTAATTGTTTCTGTGTTGGGATTATTTATTAATTTTCCTTCTGTGCACGGTGTGGCTAATTGATAATTAGTTGCTGTGGAAAATGAAAAAGTGAAGGGTGGAAATGAATGTGCTACCTGATGCATGGAGACTCGGGATACCAGAGTGATTATGATGGGATAAAGGCCCCAAGGCGCCGTGGAGAGAACGGTCCCAGTGCGACCATCGTGAACTCACTACACTTTGCAGATTTACTTTAAGACCTGACGGATTTTATTTTTCATCTGGGGAGGGAGAAGACACACACAGATGTGTGGGATTGGAAAATAAGATAAAAAAAATACCAATTTCACTGAAGAAAGTAATTTCTTCAGGACCTTTTATTTTGGGGATGTGAGCAATAGCAAAGTTTTATTAGTGAGTACTCAGGACTCAAGGACATCCTTGAATAAGCGCATTCTCACAGGAAGGACGAAGGATAGGGGATTGACAGGGGAGGGAGGTGTAATTTGGATACCTGAACTCGCCTGGCCTCTCCTTGGACTCGGAGGCGGCTGCTCTATTATAGGTATTAGGTCACATTGCGCCTCGTGTATCTTCCAGAATCAACTGTATCATCAGCATTCATGGGAGGCAACCTCACTTTTCCGCTTTGCTGTGTCTTTCACATATATAACTTTGTGGGGAAAAAAAGTTAAGGTCCTGCGCAAAATAAGCACTCACTTTCAGCAACCTTGAATCCAGAAGTATCTCTACAGAGGGTTCAAAAATTATAAACCATGAACAAAACAGTTCTACATTATCACAAACTTTATTCATATTATTATTATTTACTAAGGTAAACATAGTAATGAGTTCCAGAAGCTTCCAAATACCTTTAGCATCTTGAAAGTTCAAATGCAAAATGGGTTTTTTGGGCTCAGGGGCAGGCAGACAAAGTCGAACACTGGCAATCAGAATCAGCAGAGGCATAGACAAAAGGGTAAACAATAATCCAGGCGAGAGTCATTCAGTCTTTAGCTGGTAGCTCCAGTGACAATGATACTGCAATATTGAGCCCATTGTATGAAATTATTTATGATGAATTATGGCTAATGTAGTTTTACACTGGAAGTTAAACAATTTTAATTGAATTGAAATCACATTCTGGAAATGAAATTACTTTCTATTCTGGAATATTGGCAATAGACAACAAATATGTATACACATACATTTATTACAGCTAAATTAAAATTTGTATTTATATTATATATATATATATATATATATATATTTTAAATTAATTAGAAAGGGTAATTATCTGATATCCTCCGATACATATTTTTTTATATTACTTTTTTTTTCTTTTGAGAGCAGGGTTGTATCTGTCTTAAAATGTTTATGTCATTGTTAAAAATGCGTTTCTAAATGGGGAAAATTAATCAAACTTTTTAGCTCCAGAAGCACGCTATTGCGTTATATTAGCACCCCATTTTTACCTTGCCTCTTTATTCTCTCTAGTAACCTTTTCATCTGGCTTTGGCACTCTCTCAGTGGCTATTATGATGACTTACTAAACTTTTTCCCAAAAAAGTCCCCAGGCACCTAGCACTGTGACACATCCTTAATGCGCTACATGATCTAATATTGAATAAATGCCATTTTTGCTTAGTGTTTTAGTGTTGAAGGCTAGCTAATGGGGCCTGAGCTTGCATCCAGTCTGACAGTAGCAGGCAAGCAAAGAGAGCGAGAGTCGAGGCACTAATCTGAGTTTGATGTTCTGTGTCTGGCCAGGACATGAACGACTTCGCACCAGTGTTCAGTCAAATGCTGTACCGGGGAATGGTGGCGCCCAATGCAATCAAGGGGACCATAGTGACCACTGTACATGCTGAGGACCTGGACCCACCGGTGAGTTGGCTTGATTATGTGTGTTTTTTCATCCCTGAGATATTTCATTTAAGGGATCTTCAAAAAAACGGACTCACTCTCAGGCCAAGCAAGACTCAGATACGTTTTTTTTTTTATCGCAGCATATTTGGAGAAATTTGTTACTACAGTACATCGCTTGCCCACCAATGAATCTCTGGAAGTGAATTGAGAATGAGAGGCAAAACATCACAGTGATCCACTGATTACTCATGACTCAAGTGTATCAAGTAACATCTGTGATGTAAAAAGCTTTTTTTGTAAGAAAGAAACAAAGCATTTTATCATCAAGGCATTTTAACTCATCACTTGTGGCCAAACTATGTGTCCATAATCCATAATACTTTCTCCAGTGCAAAAGTCCATCCAAGGTTGTCTTCTGACATCAAAATCCACCAACATTTATTTAGTTTTAGACTGTTTTTTGCTTGTAAATAGTTTGTGCGGTTGTGCATTTTTCTCTCCTATCTTTTTTTAGTTTTTACTTATTAACTTAAATCTTAGCCATAAGCAACAGTAAAAAGTTAAAAACATCTTATTGGATTTGTTTCTTACCAACATCCAATTTTTCACTTGTGGTGTGTTATGTGGATCACTGTAATGTTTTTTCAGCCTGTTTTGGCTCTCACTCTGAAGGCACCTATTTACTGCAGAGGATCCACAGGTGAGTAAGTTATGTACATTTCAATTGCAAGGGAAAACAATGCATTTACATCTTGGATGGCCTGATAGTGAGTACACTTTCTACAACTAACTATTCCTAGCAACAATCTATTCTTTTATGGATTAAAATTTTGAAAAATCAAAGTTCTTGGCTTATACACACATATAAAGCAGATGCTTAACAGCAATAAGAACACATGAGATTTCACGAGAAAGTCAAACAACATTCTGCACAAGAAAAAAAAGTCGCATTGATCTTTTTTTTTCTGCACAGTGTCACTGAAGATATATCAAGTGTAGCATTAAGTCTCCAATGATTAAACTTGAGTGTCATTGACAGTCTCTATTGGTCGTGCCTGATGTGATTGTGAATGGGTCTGACTGAGTTGTGGAAAAAGCGAATGTGTACTGTGTGGCATAACTTCAAAGGACTAAGCACAATAAAACAAAGATAAGAGAAAAAAACAGCAGCAAAAGACTCAGAGCTGTGTCTGTGTTTAACTGAAGAGGCAGCTACCTCAGCCCAACCGGTGTGTAACAACCTGGCCCGTCTCCAGTGTAAAGCCCCAGAGCTCTACCTACCCTCCACAGGCACAATCACACACAAACACAACCAGCTTCACACAATAGCATGCACTTTACACAACCATGGCCCTGGGTTAGTGTAGTATTGAAAATGTTTTTGTGCATAGGTTTAAATGATTTTTGAGAACACAAATGTGTTTAATGACATAAACATGTCAAATGGACTATTAAAAACATACTATATGTATATATATAGACCCCAAAGTTGTTTGAATATATGTATTTAGTTATTTATTTATTTTTTTAGTATTTGTTTTATATTTTTTATAGTTTTACTCTTTTCCACTCTCTTGTTCTTCCACACTTTTTTTTTATTCTTATTAAATCGAAGTGCATGTTTTCATGGAAGCATATAGATGTAATGCTTCTCTTTGCCCTCACCTTCTAAGTAACCTCAACCTCAAAAAAGATCAATTGTGCTTCTCGATTCAGCCCATAACTCAGCACACATGTCAAGACTGGTCAGGGGCAAAGCAGGCCAGCAGCCCCAGCTGCGACTGGAAATTGAATTTAGCCTGACAGTCATGCCAGCACGTCATCAGCTGCAGTATAAAACACTGCTTGAGGTTTCTAGTTCGCCAAATCCATACGAGAACAAGCAGTTGTCACATTGTGCATTGTTATTATACAGTAGGTTAATGGAAAGATTTCTGTTTTCATCAGTGAACTGTAAAATAATTACATAATGCACATTTTATTACATAAAGTCAAGCAGCAAACATTGCTAAATAGATTGAATCTACTTATTGAAGCACTGGCGTAGCAAGCGTGATGGGTTTATTGGAAACCTGTCAGCCAAATGGGTTTGAAACGTCATATTTAAAAAGCAAACACGTATATTTAACGGGACAAAAATGTTTTTTTTTCTAAATTAACTTAATAAAAAATTTATATTCTAAAATCTAAAATATTATGTAAGATATATAACCATTGTACTATTACACATAATAAAGAAACGTTTACATTCGATAATAAATGCAATGTCATTTATTCACTGCTGTAAAAATTGTCAACATTAATTATATTGAATTATTAATATTTCTATATATATATATATATATATATATATATACAGTATATTAACATAGTAACTTTGTTGTCAGGGGCCCACTTGCGATGTGGGTTTTGTGAGTTTTTATTATACTCAAATACTTAACTTTCAATATTGAAGATACCACTACTGTATTTTTCGTCCCAGTCCAGCCCTGCTGCGGGCCCCCCAGTCTGTAGTTACGCCACTGTATTGAAGCTTGTAAATATTATATTTTATACTTAAATATTATATTATACAAAAAAAAATAATAATAATGAACACAATATGAATGTTAATTAAATGAATAACATCACACTAAAACAGTTACCCACAGTATTTTTATTTTACAATTCCTTTGGATTACAGTTGGATTACCTCCTATATGCCTCTGTTCAACAGCATCATGCAAAATTTGTCTCTAAATTGATGCCGTACAGTATACCATGATATTCTGTCACCCTGAACTGCTGTCACGCTGCAAAATGAAGTTACAGTAGGTTAGTAGCATTGCTGCTTGTGGTTAGCTATTTAACACTGGGACTACATGAGTGATTTGAACAAATAATTATTTGAGTATACATTTGTTGTGGCACTAAACCTAAACCTAAATTGAATTTCTGACTCTCACGTTAAGTTGAGCGATACATGAGGTCTTTATTAGTGAGTGCTCTGATAAATGGTACCGTGGCGAAATGTCAGCTCATTGCATTCACAAGAGCAAGGTAAATTTGTGCAATCGGTCTTTCTTTGAAACTGAGATCCTCTTCACCTATCCTCTTCACTGTATCAGGTCATGCAGAAAGCTGTTATCATTGATAGAACCTGGATCATTTTTTTGCAGATGGTGGTTGTTGAATGCCAGTTATTTGTTTTTAGCATGAGTTAGTGTCTAAACGCTACACAACCTGTCCGTTCCTGCCGTAAATTACATTTAAATGAGTCAATTTCTGCAGGAAAGCACTACTAAGCAATATAAGGCACGGTTTTAAATGGCTTTATTTTATATTTTATGCTACTTGAAAGCAGTCATTTGAACTGTAACTTCTGGTATCTTTACACTTCCGTGTTGTTGAAAGCCATTCTGACCTGTTTTTGATTTTACCACAGATTTAATGCAACAGAACGTTAGCCTTTCATGACATGATCCACAGTTTAATTTGACGATGTGCTTTTACTGTCGTCTTTTCTCTTACACACATCCAATCACATATGTTGAATTGTGATTTTAAGTTTTCATCTATGTTTCCTTTAATCTGTATTTCTTGGCCTATAAATGAATAAATTCTCATCGCAAAATAACAATAAAGTCACCTAAAAAGAACTGGTCAAAGTTTGAGGGAAACTTAAGTTGGATCAGATTGGAGCAGCAAAATTAAAACCTGATCAAAAAAGTTCTAAGACTTTGTACCAGAAAGTGTCTTTTTCCCTCTTTAAATTATGTTTGTCTTTTTTTGGTAAATTGAGGCTTATGCTGCTTGTGATTACTTGTTTGCATTCAGAAATGTTGGTATCATTAGATAATCACATTTCTTAATGAGGGCAGAGTACTCACAGTCTACTGGGCTTTCAGTATCAAGAGTTCAATTACTATTCTAATTTACCATCTTGCCTAATAATGTTTTCGATGTGATGCGCAATTAACAAAATCCTATAAACAGCTTGTGCAGTAATCATTCACTGAAGTGGTATGAAACTATGCATGCCAGACTGAAAGACATTTCCCCATTAAAATGACTGATTTGCTCTGCAGATAGTCCTGTGTTGTTGTGGACAGTTTTAATTGCAATCCCCTTCATAAGCCTGGGGGTATACATACTCCTCAGTGGATTGTGTCTGCTTATAGGATATTCTGTGTGTATTTTTCACTGCTGTGGTAGTGTGAGCCTGTATTTGTACCTGTGTTGGCTCACATTGGCCGAAATGCAGGTGTATTTGTGTGTCCCTTGTCCCTGAGGTCTTCTGCAGCAGATGGTGATTGAGTTAGTTTGTTTCTCACAGTTGCCATGTTTTTCAAGACATATGCCACCTCTACACCTTTCTAAGATTGCAGGCTAGCTTGAAAGAGCACTTTCTTTACTTGTCAGGGGTGGATCATGGTCCCAAGGGACTTCATCTTCCAGTCCAATGTAATGGGTCAATAGTAATTTTTGGTAGAAAAATTAAGAAACATATATTTTGACGGTTTCATATTAGAGAACAAAACATAATAATTAGGGGCCCTGGTGACCCAGGATGTACTGTTTATGTTAAAGGGCCTGAGGTCCCTAGAGCAGACTGTACAGTATATACAAATGGGGCCATTTACCTTCCTGGTCAGTTCACACTATGTATTTAGAGGGGCCCAAGATCCCTAGTGGTTAGCTTGCACTTTATACTGTCATAGGCCCTGGAGCCCTATTTTATTCAGCTCACATTGTATACCTGAAGTTTCTAGGAGTCCTAGTGTCTGCCTTGTCTCGTGGTATAAACGTACCTGGGTGCACTTTTTAGCAAAACACGAAATATGTACCAAAAGTTTCCAAAAGAATTGAACACTAGAGGCAGTAAAACTCTGACACCTTTTGTTCCTTTTCACACAAATTTACAGAGTTAATTTCAGTTAAAAGCATAATTTCTGTACAATTACTTGGAAAAACACCATGTTACGACTTCTAAACAATATTAATATGCTGGGATATTTAAAAAAAAAAAAAAAAAAGGATGCTTTTGAACGTTAGCATTAAGCTTATCCAGCTTCATATCTATAGGTTTTCATAGATCATAGGTTTGTTTGGTAGCTCAAAGAGAACAGAGAATTACAAGATGTAATGAAGGAGCACCAGTTTGAATCCTGTGTAACTAAGCTTCAACAAAACAGTTCATATCTGTGTAAAAGGAAGTTGAAATGGCATCAACAATATATTTGCATATATGTTTTATATATCAGATTTGCATTAGTTAACACTATTGGGTAGGTTTAGGGTTGGATTTGGTGTAGGGCATATTTCCAACATGTTAGAGCATTAACTTTAAGCAACAGTCCATGGATATTTCAACTCTGAACTGTCAAAATACATACCTATAGCAATGTAATAAAATGTGCCAGAGTTCACATATTGAACCTGATTTTTAACGCCACTCAGGGGACATTTATCTTTGAAACTGCAGCGAACCATGCAGTACAACATTATTCAGTAAAAATGGTGTTGCAGAAAAAGTGCACAGAGGTACATATTTTAATGAGACCTGGTTGCATATTGTATTTGCTAAAGGGCCCTGGAGCTCTAGTGATTAGTTTACTCTGTATAAGCAGAAGAGCCCAGGGTCTCTAGAGACCTATCAGTCAACACACCAAAAAACCCTAGTGATCTGCTCGAAGTGTAGGGTTCAGGGTCTCAGGAGCCATAGTAGTCAGTTCACGGTTTATACACTGGGGGCCCAGGGCTCCTGTAACCCTGCTGATCAAATCAAGACAAAAGTGCCCAGATGCCCTATTTGGTCAGCACTAACTCGATTTTCTGCACTGATATTGAATGTGTTTAGGGATCCAGGGACCCTGGAGCACTACTGATCAGTCATGTTGTATACTCTAGGGACCCTGGAACTCTAGTTTTCAAAACTGTAAAAGCAGAAGCCTTATTGGTCAGCTTGCATGATATATTTTCAGGTGCCTGAGGGGGCCCTAATAGTTAGCCTGCAGTTAATGAGCCAAGGGCCATGGTTTAGTTTTCTTTGGCAATCTCAGGCTATGCACCCTGAGGCTTTGGAGGTCTTTACGTCATCCCTACCCATAGTTCAGCCCTGCCATTTGCTTGCTCAAAACACACAGATCGCAATGGTGAGATTCTCAGTAGGTTAGATAGTTACATGCTAGTTTGCCTTATTTTATCGCATGGGAAGCACTTTACTTTTGTAGATTGAGCAATTAACAGTATCACTAATAATATTTTACATGGTGATCTTTGAGTGAGCAAATGTTTCAAAGTTAATTTGACAGCTTATTACTTCCCAGTCAGTTAACACATGGCTGATACAGCCTTTTGCACATATTCAGGCAGAAGTCAGCACTCTGACCACATCCAAAGCAGTGCATTACTGTAAATTACTTCAATCTTGTTGATGGCTTTTTGCATATTCTCTTGGCAAATTAAATACATGGATTCAACTTTTTTTTCCATCCCTCTAAGCAATCATTCAGCGAAACACTGTTTTCAAGGGTTGTTTCGTACTGGCACTTAATGGTTGTGTTTTTCGCAAACAGCCGCTCTTATTTTTAACATCTCTTCATCCTGCTGGTGACCAGGTTTGTTTTGCTGTCTATCAATGTGGTTCTGGCAACTCTCTCCACTTTTCCCTATTCTCTGAGCATCTGTCAGATGGCTCTTCATACTGGCATCTGATTTCCCCTCATGCCCATCAGCGTGTTTTATTCATTAGACATCCTCACCCACACTGCAATAAATCAGAATTAAATATGTCTTTGGCACGCCTTCCTTAATACATTGCGTAAAAAAACAAGTAAATAAATAGTGCTGATTCTTTCTGGGCATGATGTAATCACATCTACAATTAAAGAGCGTCTTCAAACTGAAAAGACATAAAATATTAAAGCAAAGTGACTGGTAAAAAAAGAGGAGGAAATGAGAACGATGTTAATCAAACTCCTCAGGATTTTAAAAAGAGCAGTGAGGAAATGTAAATGATCTGCTAGTTTGATAAAACACAGTGTGGTATAACTCCTCGTGCTTTCGAACACCCCATGACCCCAATCCTCTCCATATGCCCTAAAGACACAGGAGTGAGCTGAAAAATCATTTATAGTCTGATTTCACACCACAACGCATGCCCCGACCGGCACTATGTGTGGTGCTGTCCCACCCGTGGGTGGATGGATGGGTTTTTCAGCACATTCTCAAGAGGACAGGCCCACCCACAGGCTCCATTTCTCACCCGGCATCACCCTCGTAATTATCTCCATCACAGCGGGGTTACAAACCCTACTGTCCCCAGGCCAATGCTACACATCGTATCTCACAAACTCATAACTTATGAAACTCACAGCGGGAGGTAGGACTTTAGAAGAACAGAAAAGAAATGAGTCAATTGGGTCTGTCAGATTCATTCAGATCCTGCTAAGAGTGCTCAGCAGCAGAACTTAAGCTGACCATTGATTGAAGATTTTGATTTAAACGTGCCTGCAAACTTAACACCTGGTATACTTGACTTGAGATCTTGATTTATGCCACTTTTTAAGCTGATTTTAGAACGCATATTGTTTTCTTTTTTCATTTGTCTCCTAAAAGAAATAGACTTTAAGTGGATATTTCTTGAGTTTGTTGTGTTCAGAGTGGCAGTGTGTGGACTTTTAATGTTTAATGTATGATGCTTAGTTCTTTTCTGTAACAATTTATGATTCCAATTTATATATATATATATATATATATATACATA
>JAUMHI010000053.1:3329203-3339874 GCA_032359435.1 Enteromius unitaeniatus | reverse complement strand
TATTTTTTTCCTTTCAGGGAACAGCAGCCAGTCGAGTTCACTATAAAGTGGATCTGGAACAGTTTCCTTACAGCACTAGTATCTTCGATGTGGAAGAGAGCTCTGGCAATGTTCTCACAAGGGTCAATCTGAATGAGGAGCCCAACACTAAATTCAGTGTAAGTGCACAACAATCTTTTCTTAATACAGGGCTTGTCAACTAGCAATCCGCAGGCAATAACGGGCCCGTCAATCATCTTTATGCACCTCACAGATTGATTTAGATGCAATCACTGCACCACCTGATACATTAGAGTGCTTTCTGAGCAAAACTCAATGGTGACAGAAAAATTCATTCTTAATAATGGTCTGAATTCAGGCAGGCTTTAGTCTTTTAAGGGCCATAGGTTCAAAACACACAAGGTTTCTCAACACATTGAACTTATCTTATCAGATGTTTATGTACACATTTATGAAAACAGATGAGACACAACAGTTAAAGCAGCAGCACATCAGTGCACAATCACATTTTTGGACATTGAACATCATCTCAAGTGTGTTATGCTCTCAACAGTCTTCATCTGCTCCCATCATCTGTCAATTGTATGGCTCCATTTGTGCCCAAGTTCAAAATGCTTTTGAGATCTGAAAAGACTCACTTTTCGAATTGAAGTGGAGGTTTAGAAGGAAAGCATAAGTTTAGACAGTTTTATTTGTTCTATACTAAATATGTTTATATTATATTAAATTACATATATTAAAAGTTTTGCTTATAAAGTTTCATTTTTTGTCTTATATGGGATGATATTGTCATACAAAATGACAACATCAAATAAGATTATCAAAATAAGATTTGAAATCCTTTATTAGCATGATTTAAATAATTTTATTAACAGACATATCATTTTAATCAGTTTTGTCCATTAAAAATATTAACATCCTTATGATTAGAAGAAAAAAAACACTTGATACTTTTTTCTTGTCATTTAATTGGTAAAAGCAATAGTAGTACGACAAGAAGGAAAGCTCTTGATTGCTGCCTTTGCACACATTAGCCAGGTGTCTGTTGGCCCTGTCTGGTGAAGAGAGTAAGAGAGGACCAGGAAGGGAGTATGGGGCTGACAGTTCAATAAATAGGTTCAATTGTTTTCCCCACAAGGCCACTGTGTGGACATAAGGCTTGTGTCATGTATATGGCATGTAAATCTCTTTATATAGATGTAAACAATATATTGAATAAAGGTTCATTTTCTTGCAACATTCACAAACAGTTTTTGTCCCCCCCATCTTTAAGCATAAACAAGAAAAAACCTTTGCAAACAGAAAAAGAAATGGAAGTACATTTGTCTAATTTAAATATCTATATATCAACTATATATATATATATATATATATATAAACACTGTATTTTTTTTATTACATGTACATATATACCTCTCACTGGCTTTCAAAATTTAAATGTCCATTACAATAAAGATAGACAGAACTTGACTCAGTGCTGATGTCCTCCTTTTTTATCATAAAATTGATTTTCTTATGTTCCCAAACAGTTGGCAGTTATTGCCTGCGATGATGGGGAGCCGGTGAAGTTCAATAAGACTCTGGTGGAGATCACTGTGCTGCAGCCATCCATCATTCCTGTGTTCACGCAGGAGGAGTACAGGTGAGCAAACACCTGTAGACGTGATTGCCCTCTGCCATATCTGCTGTCCTTTCATGCTGTGATATATTGTTCTGCACCTGTGGTAGACTTTCAGAACATCATCATCAGTGTGAGTACTGTCTCCTGGAAACAGTGCTTGAAATCAGAAAGTTAGATACTAGCAAACAAATTTGAAAATAACAGATGTAGTTTTATTCTCAATTGAGGGGTTCATGTCTTGAGCCATGTATCCAGTTTGATAACAAAAGCTTATATATATATATATAAACACACACACACACACACACACACATTTGGATTGACCTTTACCTGTAGATCATGCGCAAAAATAGGGTCAATATCATCTAAGCACCCTGGAAAGAACCAGCTTCAGGTAGTTTTATTCAATATTAAACTGTCAGCATAGATTTAATCATAGACTTTATGAATATGTATAATAGCTGCAAGGTAAAGTGTGTTTTATACACACTGTTGTTTCCTCAGAAGACATTTGCACTCTGTTTGAATGCATTACGGCTGCTTTATTAAATTACATATTTAATATATTTGACACAAGGGGTAATCAGTTCAATTCGCATGGCTTCCGAGGCAAATAACACTTTCACAGGTTTGTCTAAATTGATTTAAAGCTAAAAACATTAAAGCTTATTCGTCTGTATGGTATTCTCAGAAGAAGACAGCACCGCCTGTGCAAATGGATATGTGATCAAAAATGAGTTTATTAGCAGCTTTATAGTGAAGTGGCAGTAATGTGCAGGCTTTGATGAGGACCAATGGGGTTAAAAATGGCCTTGATAACATCCATATCCATTGATTAATCAGAGCTGCAGAGACAGAAACATAGAGATGAAAAGACTTGGCCGAAGGTCTGAATTAATGCTGTGTCCTACAGAGCTTCAGAAAGGTCATAGTTGATAGTAGCTCTGCAGCACAGTGAGAATAACAATAGCTTTCAGACGCAGCCCTCTGCGAGCTCTTGATTGCTGCCTGTGCACACATTAGCCAGGTGTCTGTTGCCCCTGTCTGGTGAACACAAGGCTGGTTAGAGCTCCTCTGGTCAGCCGGGCTTTGTTAGTTCAGGAAACTGCTCTGGGGCAGTCATCTAGGGTTGAACTTGAGTTAGCTGTGTGTCAATAATTACCTGTTCACAATACAGTCATTCAGTAGCATGAGTAATTGCTTGCTATTGCTAAGTGGGGGATGGGGAGCAATATTTTACTAAAATATAAAGAAAAACCTGATAACAATGGATTATTTATTTATATGCATAATGTGTGTGTGCATATCAATATCACTGTTCAAAATAGCGAAATTTGAAATGACAACAACAAAAAGCTTGAGTAGTTTGTACTACAGTTGGTCATTTAACATTTCTGCTGTAAAATATATATATTTTTAAATATTATATACCGTATTTAGATCTTTACATTAGAGATGCACTGATGCTATGTTTCTTTGCCAATATCAACCCTCTGCCAAATCAAAGATGGGATTGATTTGCATTACAAATTTTACCTTAAAGCAGGTTCTGGGCAACTTCTGTCCTGGAGTGTTTGATTAGGGTTGGAGCTAAATTCTGCAGGACACCGGCCCTCCAGGATCGAAGTTGCCCACCCCTGCCTTAAAGGAACATGCCACTTTTTTAAAAAATAGGCTCATTTTCCAACTCCCCTAGAGTTAAACAGTTGAGTTTTTACCGTTTTTGAATCTATTCAGTCGATCTTCGGGTCCAGCAGTAGTGCTTTTAGCTTAGCTTAGCATAGATCATTGAATCTGATTAGACCAGTAGCATCATTCTAAAAAATGACCACAGAGTTACGATATTTTTCCTATGTATCATTTTGGCGAAATAATCAAAGTATTTGGAAACCATGGTTACAGCAGATGCAATGATATTATGCAGCGCCTAAAATTGCTGGATACTATGTTCATCCGCTGTGTAATGGCACTGCACCTGCTGCAGCCATGGAACGGCAGCAAAGTTCATTGTTTATTACACCGGAATGAGAATATAATTCCTAGTCATATCAGCCTAGAAAATTGCAATTTTTCATTCTTCGTCAGTCTTATTTCACAAGTTTTAAATATGTTTAAACTGTTTAACTGTTTAAAAAAAAATGTTGGCACTATCCTGTATGTCAAGCAACATGTTGAACATGCATGCTATTCATTGGCTAGGCTAAGCTTTCTTTATTTCACTTTAAAATAAGTTGGAAAAGCATTAAACCTTGAGAGACCAGTGTTTTACTGGTCAACAATCTGGTTTGAAACACTCTAATTAAATGTTTTTTTCATTTATGCATTTTGGTAGACACTTTTATCCAAAGCAACTTACTTTGTATTGAAGGTTTAATTAATGTATGCGTTCCCTAGAAATCAAACCTCCTGTATGACTTGTGGTAATGACTTGCCAGCCAATTGCACAATACATTGTCCAGCTTAGCCGGGCTGTGAGACCAAAAGAAAGAAAGTAGAGAAAATGTAGTCTGTCAGTTTCACTGTAATTTTTTGTTTTAATACTTTGTCTTTTTTTTCATTGCATGAGGGTGGCACTCCAAATATGTTTTCCTTCACTGCATGAGAAACATTTTGCTACTAAGATGTGCAGCCTGTGCATTTTAGCATGGCTTATCTCATAAAAATGCTTAATGAATCTCTGTGACTCTGCTAAATCATCAGCTGAGCATCCTGCGACTTCTGTTTTTCATTTTGACGATCACACCCATCACTGTCTCATTTTTACGCTTTCCTTTTTGAATGTTTTTGTATCAGTTCTGTTTCCACTTCAGTTATGCAGTAGGAAAAAGGCTTATAGTAAACTTTATCTGCACCAAATATGCTTATGTCCAAACAAGCATTGTTGTGACCAACTAATGTGAATATCTTTTTAAAATATCAATTAAAAAAATTACAATTATTTCTAAAGGACCATGTGACTCTAAAAATTGTAACATTTATTCAGATCAAAAACGTTATTCAGATAATTATTTTTAATAAAATGTTATACAATTGTAATAGGCCAGGGCCATTTTTCTAGTTGACTCCAGGTGTAACCCATCTTTTTGATGTCTGTGTCGAGGTCGCATTGACATGTGTTTCTAGAGCGGCCTTGCTTCCGCTTGCCTTGAGAGTTCCACCTGAGAGCCTGCCTAGTGATGTTTGTTGTCGGTTTCGGAAGCATGTGTCCTATCCAGCCCTATCTTCTCTTCCGGATTTCTTTGTCTATTGGGAGCTGGTGGGTCCTTTCCCATAGGGTGGTGTTACTGATGGTGTCCGGCTAGCAAATGAGGAGAATCCTTCTAAGACAACTAGTGATTAAGATCTGGGTTTTACTGTTGGTGTCTTTGGTTGTCCTCCAAGTTTCTGCTACGTACAAGAGTACTGACTTTACGTTAGAGTTAAACAGTCGAATCTTGATGGTCAAGGTCAGTTCTCTGGACGCCCAGATCTTCTTGAGCTGAATGAAGAAAAACTCTTGTTTTACCTATTTTTGCCTTGACATTTGCATTGATTCAACCTTGTTGGCCAACAAGTAAGTAAGTGAGTACTTCCCAAGTAAGTGAACGAAGAGGATGTCCATTTAGTGTGATTGGGTTGGTGTTGCTGAGTTGGGTTGGTCTTCTCTTTGTGGATGATGAGTCCAACC
Organism: Enteromius unitaeniatus; assembly: GCA_032359435.1. Classification (NCBI taxonomy): domain Eukaryota; kingdom Metazoa; phylum Chordata; class Actinopteri; order Cypriniformes; family Cyprinidae; genus Enteromius; species Enteromius unitaeniatus. The sequence continues at coordinate 3,334,586 of JAUMHI010000053.1, read as the reverse complement.
AGTGCTGATGTGGCTGCCAACACATTGGTCTTCTCTTGCATCTGCTGCTGGCTGGGGGAGAGGAGGGCGAGGTCGTCGGCAAAGTCTAGGTCATCAAGTTTATTCCACAAGGTCCACTCAATCCCATTCCTGTGTTCACTAGTGGAAGTCTTAATGATCCAGTCAGTGGCGATGAGAAAGAGGAATGGGGATAGTAAACATCCTTGTCGGACTTCGGAGTTCACTCGAAAGCTGTTGGTGAGCTGTCCTGTGTGGATTACTTGACAGGTCATGTATTCGTACGAGTTCTTAAAAACAAATTTGCAATCTTGGATGGGATACCATAGTACAGGAAGAAGTTTCCATAGGACCTCTCAAACCATGCTGTCGAACACCTTCTCATAATTGACGAAATTGATGTATAGTGGTGAGAACCACTCCAAGGAGTGCTCGACTATGATGTGCAGCTTTGCAATCTGGTCTGTGCATGATCGATTCTTTCGGAGGCCAGCTTGGTCTATCTTTCACCCACTCTTTGAGGGTCCGATTAAAGACCTTGCTTGTTACTGACAAGGGTGTGATAAGGTCGCCTTTCTTTGGAAGCTTGATTAGATAACCCTCCTTCCAGTCGTTTAGTATCTCTTCCTTTTCCCAGATCATCTCAAACAGTGGGTATAGCATCTCAGTTGATGAGTTTAGGTCTGCTTTCAAGGTCCAACCAGGAGTGGTTGATGGTGAGATCTTCTTCTGATGGATTGATGTCTGATGGATTTGGTGGCACTGGTCTGTTCAGGAGCTCTTTAAAGTGTTCAGACCATTTAACCATTTATAGTGTTAGTTCTGTAATGGCCTTTCCCTTCTTGTCCTTAAAAGGTAATTCTGACTTTTTATACGTTAGATTTTTTTTAATACATTTTATACGTTATATTTACCAGTCAGTTTCTTTGTCGTATTATACAGCTGTCTTATGTTGCCACTGTGTGCTGCCTATTCTGCTTCAACTGCAAGTTCATCTATGTAGTCTTTCTTGTCCTTTCTAATGCTCTTCTTAACTGCTTTGTGGGCTTCTAGGTATTCCAGTTGGTCATTGTTTTTTGCTGCCCTAGTCCTGCTGTTGTTTATTGTCTTTTTCTCTCTTCTATCTTACCAAATCGTCTTGAAAGACCATTCTTAGTGTCTCCTTTATAGTTTGCAAGTTGGCCTGTACACTGCTTCTTTCATCATCATTGTGCAGTTGTTGTAGCTTCAAACTTATTTTTTTTAATTGTAGTATAAACTCATCTCTGACGCTGGTAATCTTTAGGCGGCTGACATTGTACTTCACTCTACATGGTGTTGTTTCCATCCAGTTCTTTTTTAGCATCAGTCCAGCATGGCGGAGCTCTAATCTAAACGCAATGTAAAATTGTGAAAATACCTTTTTTTTTTTTTTTTTTTTTTTTGGAAGAGCATGTCCATCGCCGCCTGACAAATTTCAGTGTTTCGTCCTTTGAAAAGGTAGTTTTGTAACTCAACCGTAAAATATCTGATCTGCCCAAAATTTCACAAGTCTGATAATAGTCCTGGCCTGAACATATCAACAGGCCAGAATTCATTTATAATCATAGCACCACATGCTGGCAACATAAAACAACTTGTTTACACTAACTTCAATCTGCGCCAAGCTTCATGTTTTGAAAAAAGTCCTAGTTTGAATCTTGCTGCATGCTGGTGGTACTGAATATTGGCCTTTAGAAGTCTGATACATACAAATGACTTTCAAATATTTCTCCTATATTTACCACTTTATACCACTTTAAGGCATGTTGTATTTGCTGTTTTCCTAAAGCCACCAGCCACTTTGCCTTCCAACCATCTAGGTCCACTCTGAATGATCATCCAATCTTTTGGTCATCCAGTTGTTTATTATTGATTGTCCTCTTTCACTTTAAAGCACATTAGATTATAAAAGTAAACTGGTTGTATGAGGAGTCTCACACTTGTTTACAAAAAGGGTTTTAAAAACGTTTAAATAACACAATGCATTCACTGGTATTGATTAAATATTGAAACAATAATTTCATATCTACTCAGGCTACTCGAGATTAACCTGAGGCTAATAAAATGACTGTCCTTTATCTACCTTTAGCCAATAGTCTAAATAATAAAAGCTGTAATTGATGTTGAGTGACATGGACATACAGTATATGGCAGAAGAGCACAGCTCTTTTTTTTATTTCACAGGAAATAATTAGTTATTATGTGACATCATAAAAGCACTCTTCAGACCCAGGGGTCCACAAAAAAACCCCCAAAAAACTTGAAATTTATTTCTATGGCCTCCAAAATACTGACAAAGCTAAAACTTTGTCGATAGTTTATACATTTTTATCAAGTAAAAAGCCTTTTAATGTCTAAAAGATTATTATTACTCATATATATATATATATATATATATATATATAAACATACTATATATACACACATATAAACATACAAACATATATATATATGAGTACATATAAGTATGTTTATATATATATATTTTCAGTATATCAGATTTTCCATGGTTAATATGTGTCTTATTATCTTTCTGATTTAGTGTCACAAATTTGATATGTTTCTGTCTGCTGTTTGCAAGAAACAGTGTTTAGTTTTGAAGTGTGTGATAAATTCTTCCCACAATAGTGATTTCAGTGTAAATGCATTTAAAAATGCAGAATTTATTTGGCCTCTTTGGTTTCTGTACACCGTGGGTGTCTTTCTGTGTGACGAGACCATCGATCATGCGGCTGCGGTTCTTCCTCTATCACCTTTTGTACTGGAGTGCAGATTGGGATCCTCTTTAGGCAGCTTCATTTGGCAGTGAACGAGCAGCACTTGAGCTGCTGCTGAATCGAAGTATGATTAGTTTCTGTGGGTAAAGTCATGTGGACAGCACTAGAGACCACCAAGCTCCTCTCTCAACAGAAACAAACGACTTTGATGTTCTTTGAGTTTTTTTTTTTTTTTTTGAAGATTTGCGAACAATAGCCTATTGCTTGCTGCAGATCAAAAGTGTTTGGCTCGCAGGTGAAGAGCAGTAAGTTTGGAGACTAGTTTAGTTTGGAGTGCAGCCTTTTGATTGCGTCCCTTGATCTGAAGTGCTGTTATGTTGTCAGGTTGCTGTACACTGTGTCGCTTTCATGTAAGCTGAAGCGTCGCATAGACAAAATGTAATCTGCCATGAATTGTTGCATTGGGACTCTAATTAGCCACATGTGAAGCTCTTTTCTGATGCTCTTGTCGCCTCCACCTCCAGTCATGCGGAGGTAAAGGAAGCGCTTGGCCTGCACGGGACTCCCTGTCTCTGCTGCACCTGCAGGATTAGTATGCAGACACTGACGATCCCTTTGTGCCGTCCCACCAGCTCAGGGTCAGACAAACAACCACACCATTAGCACAGGGCTGCTTATTAACATGTAAAGCCCCACTGCTTCTGGCATTCTGGTGTTAGACTTGATAATGAAAGTAACTGAGATGTCTTTTAGTTTCTGTGGTTTGTATCATCACAGTGAAGATAGCATGCGCATCTATAAACATGCAATTTAGGACTGTGCAAAATGACATTTAGTTTAGTAAGATGTGGTTGTGCTTGTGCTAGATAATCTATCATAATCTCAATTCATTAATTTTAATGCTGGGGCGTTTTGAATTGCTTTTGCAGATATGGTATTTACGTGGGTGAATCCTGGATGCCCTTCTTCCAGGTGTTGTTGAAATGCAGTATGCTAAAGCCTATGCTAACTAGAAACTAAAAGAAAGTTTTCATTAAGTTGTTGGTATATATGTAAGCCCATTTCCGCCAATGAATAAAAAATAATAAAAGGTTAGTGTGACTTTACATCTTGCAATTCTGACTTTATAACTTGCAATTGCAAGTTTATATCTCACAATTCTGAGAATAAATTCAGAATTGTGAGAGAAAAAGTCACATTTGTTTATTTTTTTTATTCAGTGGCGGAAACCCCCCCCCCCAGAAGAGTAAAGAAATGCTTTTTTAAGACAGTATTTAATTAACCAACTAATAAACCATTTTACAAAGCAGATGTTTAGATGGTCTACAAGACAAAATATTAATTAATTATATATACATATTTTTACCTTGTTATAAAACTTAGATAAACTTCATTTATAAAATCATGGTTTGTAACTTAGATGATTCAAAACATTTAATACTAAAGACAACTGAGGCACTAATATGCAACTATTACAAAAATGTGCAAATATTTACTGATCAAGATGACGAAGAAAAAAGAAAGAACTGAGAAACAATCTTACATATTTACTATAAAAACATCCTTTAAGTTTCAGAACTCAAAGCTTTGTTGTTAGCCTATGCAGCTTACTGTATATCGAAAGCAGTCATGACCAAACAAGAGGTTTTGGAATGTTCTACTCTATGATGTAAAGTAATAGTATGGATAAGCACCATCTCCATAGAAGAAGACTGATATCGCTGTCTGTTTATGAGAGAGGCAAACTCCCATGTAAAGTCTATGTACATGTATATACAGTAGGATCAAATCTTTTTGTCTCTGCGTAGTATGTGTTTTTAACCTAAATCACAGCAGTGTCCATTTGTAAAGGGCATAGACTGTCAAACATACACAAGGCAATCTTAGCAAAGGTTGATTACTTCTGAATCTACAGTCCATCCATGCCTATTTAAAGAGAGCATTCTGATGAGAGGGTCAAAAACAGGACAGGAGACAGCCTATTACTTCTAAATAATGATGTTTTGTTTTTGTTTTGTTTTTTTTTTATGCAAGAATCTTGAGAACATTATAAGTGGACCTGAGAGAAGAGTATCTTTCCAGAACACATAATTCGAACTCTGCGTACATAATTTGAGGCATACAAAATCACTAGTTTCTATAATGTATGGTCAGTATTTTGTCTGTACAGTATGTATTTATGTATTGAGGGTTCTTAAAACTATAAAATAGTCCACTTTTGACATCATAGCTCAGGATAGTCTAACGAATGAACTTTGTTGTGCTTCCATAATCCAATCTCTGCAGATATGTCATTTTCTGCTGGGTATGATAAAACATGTGACATTTCCAGCTGAGATGATTAGCCCAAAAAGTTATGCGGTTCTGCTTTGTGAAGATGGCTGAATTGAATCTGTCTGCAGTGGAGCAACTGGTATTGTGACAAATGTGAATACTAACGATAGTTACCCTTTCAGTCGAATCACTTCGACGTTACATATGGGAACTCGCCAGAGAGACCAAATACCTTTGAGCTTTATACAAAAGGCCAATGAATAATGGCGTGCACTTGATTGCGCTCAGGTGCAGCTCATCACTGTGTGAGTATAAGAGGGCACAAGCGGAATGCACATGCAGACTTTCGCTTCAGAGCCGAAGCCGTTCTGAGC
>JAUMHI010000053.1:3309977-3328280 GCA_032359435.1 Enteromius unitaeniatus | reverse complement strand
GCTGGATGTGCCAGTCATCTTGCAAATCCAGCGAGCAAAGACCTTTTTGAGTGCACGGAGCTGCCGCGATAGGTCTTTCCTGGGCAACCGGGAGAAAGAGTGAATTTTCCCCATGGTTGGTGACGCGTTCTCTGGAATGTCGAGCCGATCGTACGCTTCTGGGTGCGGGGGTTTCCTCACCTCTTCGGAGGGGCATGATCGTGGTCTCGCGTGTCTGGGTCGAGCACACACTGAGGCAGCTTTTGTGAATGGTTAGGGTTAGGGTTAGCGTATGACCATGGCTACATTGAAGTCCCGCCTCTCACTCACGAGACGGCTCCCCTCGCGTCCTTCCCACGCCGCGGCGAGGCGCTTCGGGGGATTTCCAGGTGATCTCTCCCAGTGCCATTCTTCCCGTAGGTGCACAAAGAGCTTTCCAGGTCGTGGCGAGCCCCTTACTCGTCGCGCATGCGCCCAGGCTTTTTGGCCCTCACCACTCTCAATGGTGGTGCAGCCAGGGGGTATGCAGCGATCCCTCAGGTCCATCTAGGTTATGAATGTAACCCACGTTCCCTGAAGGAGGGAATGGAGATGTTACACTTTCTCCTGCCACGACTCTGAGGTCGCGCTGACGCCGACTCGGCTCTTCAGCGAAAACCTGCATGTGCATTCCGCTCGTGCCCTCTTATACTCACACAGTGATGAGGTGCACCTGAGTGCAATCAAGTGCACGCCAATATTCATTGGCCTTTTGTATAAAGCTCAAAGGCATTTGGTCTCTCTGGCGAATTCCCATATGTAACGTCTCCGTTCCCTCCTTCAGGGAACGTGGGTTACGTTCGTAACCTACACGTTTTCTCCAGCAGGTATTATAGACCTACATGTTTATATTGTGTCATCCCTTCAAATTATAGTTTGGTGCAGATATATAAATTATCAACACCTATTGTCAACAAAAATTATTTCCCTTTTAAAGCATCCACACACTGCATCACTTAACTGTATCATCTACCTTAATTAAAAGTAATGCTTCCATTAAGGCCATAAAACAGCTAAAAGGTGCATTCGTATCGACTATCAAAAGTTTGTGACCTTGCAGCACTTAAAGTCATATAAACAAAGCTATTTAATGTCTTTAATATACAACCCTTCATGATGTTCTATTCTGGCTAATCTCATCTCCTTGCACTCACCCCACACCCCTGTTTCCGATCGCAGTTCTAGTTTCGAGCACTTGCTGTGTTTGTCCATCACCCATTCGAGAGAGAATAGAAGGCGGCCACGAGGCCTGCTTCCCATTAATCATCTCAATGAGCTTTTGTTACTTTTATCCCAGAACGGGTCAATCAAACCGCGATGCTTTAGCGCATTTTCTTTTGTCTATGTCTTTCACCAGGGCCTCTTATCAAATATTCATAGCTTTTTCAATAATTTATCTCTCGCACACCCTTATCTTGTTTTAGGACACTCGTGCATGTGATTAGTAAACTTCTGAAAGTGTGCTATGTATGTAAATGAGGCCGACATTTTCAACGAGACCAGCTGAGAGTTTATAGCTGCTCAAGCTTTCAAGTGGAGCTATTCATCTCTCTTTGCCTTCACCAGCTTTTATGTCATTTGCACATCATCTCGAAGCACCATCCCTCATTATTATTCTCCTCTCATGTCTTCAGCTGCCAAGTTTTCGCCATTGACCCTCAAGGCTGATATCCTTATTAAGGTTGCGGTGTTACTAAAAGTTCAGTAGTCGATACCGATACCAGTGAAATTTCACAATTCCCAAAACCAATTTTAATACAGCAGCTAAAGCTAATATGCTATTGAACATGCTCTTCAAATGAAATATTAATTTAACAGGTGTGTTATCTCAGCGAAGGCATAGGGGGCAGCACTGCCCTCCGTAGTAAATAGAATGCGAATATGTTAAAAAATGCATAACTTATAAGTTATCATATAAATATCATTTTGGTTGCTTGTTGATAGCCCCAAATGTAAGATAAAATGTTGTTTTATATTCTGTTAAAATTGTTATTAAGTGAACCGTACGTTTATGTTGGTTTAAAAAGGTTTAAACTCAAAGGGAAATTTGTTTCCTCATTTTAAACTTTTATTAATTAAATGGAAACCTGGACCTGGTCTAAATAATGAGAAAATCACCTTTAAAGTTAGCAATGTGTACGTATAAAAAATTCTAAAAATGTTTTGATGTATCTGATGTATCTACGGTAGAAAATTTACACAATATATTCATAAACATAATATTTATTTAATATCTAAATTATTTTTGGCATCAACGAAAATGTCGGCCCGTTCAATGTTTTCAAGGTTTAGAAATATCAATTAAATAAATGAAAACGCAATGCCGTACTGTATGTCTTTCTTTCATTATCTCTTTAATTTAAAGGAGCCATGAAATAGAGAATCAAAATATTCTTGATAACTTAAAGCTAACTCTTCACTTTAAAATATTAATTATTCTTTTCTATCCTTCTAAATCACCTGATTTTAAATTGGCATGATTACAGCCCTTCTATAGCCTTCATGAAGACATAAGCATTAGAAAAGCAGATGGCTGAAGTTTATGTGTCTGAGTGACTGTAAAAAAAAACAGTTTTGAGAATTATTCTCAACATGCTGCCAATTTTTAAAGAGCATTGACAAATAAAAAAAAATTGACATTTTACATTAATATCCTACAATATCTTGGTACCAAATTATCACCACTTTGACATCCTTAATCCATACTTAGGCTCACTGAGGGTGTGTAGATCTCCTTAGTGAAGTACTAAACTCTGGGGGAAGATAGATTTGCCCTTTGTAAACCCATCCAGGAGCAAGCAAACCCATTTGTCGTATACTGGCTGTGCATGTAATGCGCTGCTATCTCAGTATTCATGTATTCTGCCTGAGTGAAAGTTATTTTTGAATGAAGGAAGATGAGCCAGCCTCTCTACCCTAAGTTCAGCTGAAGGAAATTTGCCCTTTACCTCTTGTTTGGAAAGGACAGACACAGTATGCCACACGGTTGCCAAACGCACTGATCGCAAATAGTTTGAAAAGGTCAACGGCTAATCCGCAGGCAGAATCTTTGAAAGCAGCGGAAAGGCTCTTTCATTTGTTTTGCAGTGTCATGGTGCCGGCTTGTTTTGTCCAGTGTTAAGTGCTGATTTTTGGAGTCTAGAGGGTGCAAGTCATGCTGAGCTGGAAACCCAGAGCAGGAGGCAGCACATTTATGGCAGTGATGTTTAGTGGTGAGTAAAAAAGATTGGGTTGGGTAAAAAGATTGTGATCAAAACAGAAAGACTGAATAGAGAGACTAAACCTTTTGAAATTATGTTAAAAAAGAAAGTATTTGAAATAAAAAGCTTGTTGAATTCCACAAATTTTTATGCGCTGCATGTTAACATGGTTGTATATTTACGTAGTGAATATTTCAAAGGGAAACATTTTTATTGTTAAAATTCAGTAATCAATATTCATCTCACAAAGTTCATATTCAAAATATTAAGCTTATAAGCAGCTATAAACCTATAGTACAAATTAATATATAAAAATCATAAAATAAAACACAAATTAATGGCTTTCATTATAAAGATTATATAAAAGTCTAACCAAAATGAATGTATTAAATAGAAACTGATATGAGAAAATGCTCAGGTGCGATCGCTTACATGTATTTTTATTTAGGCCTGCACTGACAATAAAAATAAATCCTTGTGCTTGTAAAAAACATGATCACAAAAATAAAACAGAACTTGGTAGACATGAACAGTATTTTATTTTTATTTATTTATTTTTATTATTAATGGGATATATACTTAGTTTAGGACTATTTATTTTATTCCTTTTATATAGGCCTATATCGTTTTATTGTGTTCTTCTCCTACAAAGAAGCGCTGCAGGTGCGTGAGGTGATGATATGCGTTTGAATTGTTATTTCTGTGCTGCTATATCTGCGCGGCTCGCACTGCGCGCGTCCACTACACCGTGTTATTATAGCTTCCTCCTAAGTCCCCGCTGTAGAGATGAGAGCTTCTTTGAGCTGCTGATTTTCTCCCCAATATTCATTAACTAGATAAAATTAACGTTGTTCAATATTAAGTATTCAATATTAAGTTCACTCTTGATCATGTAAACAGGGCGAATTTGTAAAGTGAAAAAAAAATAAAATAAACGAAAGTTGCCTGATGAATATTATTGCTGGAATTATTAAACAAACTGAATATTTTGAAAATGAGCTTTGTGAGATGAATATTGATTACTGAATTTTAACCATGAAAATGTTTGCGAAATGTTTCCATTTAAAATATTCTCTATGTAAATATAAACCATGTTAAAATGGAGCGCATAAAAATGCAAGCCATGAAAATACAATGCATTAAAATTCAAGCATTGTTAATTGCAATGTATTATTATTATTATTATTATTTTTGCGATTTGTGGAATTCAACAAGCTTTTTATTTCAAATACTTTAGGCAGGATTTTTGTTGCATAAAAATGGCTCGACAAGCAAACTGTGCTGTGGGTCCACAGAAAATGAAAATGAAAATAATTGAATAAATATTACTTTAGTCATATTTGTATTTTTGGTGGGTGGGTAAAAGATAACTTAATAGAAAGTAAATATTTGTTTACTCATTCCTTTAACAAATTATTTATTTGTTTTTTACAGTATAAATGGGTTTTATACAGGACATGCAAATATATAGAAATCTTATTTTGTGCGAAAAGGTATCATTTACATATACATATTAGCTTCAAAGCTAACAGAGATCTGTTAGAAGCCTTTCACCGAGTCTTTCATGTTAATATATAATGATATGAAAGAACACATCTTTGATACCCAACACTCATAAGACATAGATTTGTTGCTTTAGGGATGTTCTGGTTAACCTTCTTAATTGATATAATCAGAGGCTGATACAGTACTACTTTTATCGTAGGCCAAAACAAAAACGCCTGAAGAAGCCATTTCAAATAAAACCGTAGCCATGCCATATATGCAAACACGGATATTTCTATTTAGATAAGTATATATGTTGTATTCCAAAATGTCATGCAATTAAAACAAGATCCATTTGTGTTGCCAAAGCCCGTATATTGGGATTTACACAGAGATTTTAAAGACGGTTGGCTTTGATTGGCTCGTTTACCTTCTAAATGAATTTGTATGTGTGCAGAATGATGTAGGTACTCTGCATAAGAAGCATTGTGTGTTTTATTAAATAGCACGATTATTGATAGCTGTTACGAATTGCTTTTAGAGGCCTGTGGGTTTTACTCATTTTATAAAGACTATAAGATCAAAGAGCTTGATACGAGGATTAGACTTCGACCGTTTCCAGCGTGTCACGTCATCAAAGTCAAACAGGAAATCTACACGAAAACGCTTGTGATCTAATTGTTGAGTAACTCAATCGTTATGTCTCCATGGGAAGGGGCCAAAGGTTCCAAATTGCTATTCTGTTATCGTATCTTAATATAGCAGACAGAAAAGCTAACATGAAACTAAAGGAAAAGTAGTTAGAAGCTGCCCTGTGGCCCATCCTGAGTTTTTGGATTAAACACAGTTCAGTCCCGCTTGAACACCATGGGCAGATTCCCAGTTAAAAAAAGTGGCCTGAGAAAATAATGACATTGGAATGGAGGTTGCGAGGATCCGTTTGCTGGCTCAGTGGACCTCATTAGTGTGGAACACTTGAGCATGTGCTTGTGTGGAGTATTAGAGCGTTGTCAGAACAAGAGCGTTTTTTCTCTATTATCTGCAAGCACAGCACACTGTGCACCGAGCAGCAGGGCGACGCCATACAGAAAGAACATGTCGATGTGCGTATTCAGGGATTATACGGAAGGTACTCTGTCATCTTTCTGAATAACAAAAGGCTGTGTATCTTCCACGCCGCAGCCCAGGGAAGACAAATCACCCTGTAAGCCTGTGTACAACAAACTCTCCAGAAGGTTGTCATCATGCCAAACATGAGGAGCACAATCACTGAACAACCGATTCTGTGACAGGATTATTAGCTTTTGCATTTAAAGTGTCCTTGAGGGTGTTTTGTCTGTGTTGTTGGATTCGATAGGAGAAAGCACTTGTTTTGACTCAAAGCTTTTGACCTCACTTTTATATGCTCTTGGTTTAGAAAAACGTTAAAAACGTTCTTTGGTTTGTCTCATGATTTACTCACCCTCAAGCCATCCTATGTGTATTTGACTTTATATTAAAAAATGTCCTTGCTTCTCCAAGCTTTAGAATAGCTTCAAGATTTTGAAGGCCAAAAAAGTTCATCAATTCATCAGCAAAAGTGCTGCACACAGCTCTGGGGGTTAATAAATAATTAGTAAATAAATTCTAGCTTTCAATAACTGCCGTTTTCACGTTCACCTGAGAGTGGATAACATAGGACATAAGCATAGTGTGAGCTTTGGTGAGAACCTGGAGAATGCGGTTTATAAAGTCTTATGTATTACATTTTTACATTTACATTTATTCATTTAGCAGACGCTTTTATCCAAAGCGACTTACAGGTGGGGAAAAATGTATACATCTATGTATAGATGTTACTCTTACACACATGCATCAGTTCACTTCAGGAGGACTTTATAAACCCCCGGAGCCATGAGGAGCACTTTTTAGAACTGGTGGATGCACTTTTTTGGCCTTTGAAACCTTGATCACCATTCATTGCCATTATAAGGATTGAAAGAGAACTCGTAACTGGAAAACGTATTTTTTATTTAACTCTGATTGTATTGGTCTAAAAGAAGAAAGTCGTATACGCATAGCATTGTTTGAGTAAATCATGGGGTAATTTTCATTTGTGGGTGAATTATGCCTTTAATATTTGTCCTTCAGAGGTATAAGCAGTATGACAGTAAAAATGTGAAGATCTGAAAAGTTTGAACGCATGGTCCATATCATGCAGAGGTGTATTGGAAAAAAATGTGGAAACAATTTAAACGTGAACGTAAATTTCATTATTATTTAATTAAAAGCAAATACCAGGTAGAAATATTGAAATAGTAGTTTATCTTTTTGTTTTTCTTCCTGTAACCCAGCTAAATCATTCCAGTTCAGTTATACACTGCACAGTTTTCTCACAATAGACAGGTACCTTTGACAAAAGTGTAGGCTTGCTGTTATAACTCTTAATCATCATTCCTCAATTATTCAACAACATGCGCCTTTCTGGAGCTAATAACATCCAAAATCTAATTTATGCTGCTTTAATAACTTATATTGGTTTAAAACAAAAGGCAGGCAGGAATTTACTAATTACCTTCACCAGAGGCCTTTTAGATTGCACACATACAAAACTGGTAATTAAAGAATATTAACAACAATACTGACATGAAAAAGAATTTTAAAAACCCTCACTGCCTTTGGCTGGTTACCTTTAGTAACTTTAATAAGCTATTTAAAAACATCACAAACATTAACAACAAGGCTGCATTTGTGTGATGCAACAATAATGAGAAATATTAATACAATTTAAAATCTCTTATTTCTTATTTTTTTTCCTGTGATGACCATGTTTTCACCATCGTTACTCTGATCTTTAGTGTCACGTGATTCTTAGAAAGTATTCTCTATTATACTCTAGAATTTGTTGGGATAATTATCTGTGTTGAAAACATTTTTTGCTGTCTTTAATGTCACTTTTGGTCAATTTGGTGTGCCCTTGCTGAACAAAAGTGTTTATTTGTTTTAAGATATTACTGATCCCAAACTAGCACTGCCCACTTTTAAAAAAATTGTATAAAATTAATGTTAATACCAGTAGGGAACAGGGTCACACTGTCTCTGAAAGCCACATTGACTCCTCATTCTTTCAAAATGATTATCCCACTGGCTCCAAAATGTGATTTGAAGTGTTGTAGTTTGTGCTTGGAAAGCGAACATATGTTTCATTATGTATCAGTTCTGCTGTTGGGTTTATCTGAGGTAAATATCTGCTCACTCCCACTCTCGCTTTCCATTAACACTCTTTATTCTGCTTAGTTTAGCAACTGTGTAGGATGCCCAATTAACACTGTGATCCTGTTAACTTCTTGATTGATTAAATTCTTGTGAATTTTGTTTTGGTAATTATTAACTCCTTAGCAGCTCAGATTAATTGAGTTTATTTTATAAAACGAAACAGGTAAGTGACCGCCTGCTTTCAGAATGCAAAATAATCATGCCTTCTGTCAATTGATTCTCTGTCAGACTTATGTGTATAGTTAATTCAGCTTAAAAGTGCTGTTTATTGATATCAATAAGCAAAAATGCAGCGGTTAATTAATGTTTGTGCAGTAATTCATAGTTTTGAATAACCATTTCCAAACTTTCTTATCCTCAGGCTTTTTACTGTATTTTTAAACATTGCCTGTAGCTCAGATAGTACAGCTAGCTATGCCAAGGCCATAGGTTCAATTCCAGGAAATACTAAAAATTAACAGTTTAGTTAAGTTTTTAATGTTTTTGGAACAAGTTTTTCATGCTCAATAAGGTTAAATTTTTTTATTAAAAATTCTGTTAAAAAACATGTTTTGACATTAATGTTATTAAATTCGAATCTATTTTATAGATTTTATTAATCTCTTTATACTTTTTATCATTAATTTCATTATTTTAGTCTAGAAACCTTGAGAAATCAATTTAATATGCTGATTTCATACTCAAGACATTACGTATTATTAATATTAAAATAAGTTAAAAATAAAAATTTGTTCTGCTTACTATATTTGTGAATTGTTTAAAATAATAATTGGTTTTTGTTGTTTTTTTTTTTAACTTTATAGAGGTCTTTACTGTCACTTTTTGTTAATATAATACATCCTTTCTGAATAAAAGTATTCATTTAATTTAAATAAATAAATAGATAAATGCATACTTCAGTGTTTTACATTCTCAGTAAAGTTTGTACATATTTCTGGCATGACCCACCAGAAGCACATGTGTATAATTTGTGATTCATTCAATATGTATGCAGGTTCTCTCCGGTCAGTGAAAATGCCCCTGTGGGAACGGTTGCAGGAGTCATCTTGGCGGCTGCCATAAACCAGACTATTATCTACTCCATCATCGAAGGAAATGAGGGTGGTGAGCACTAACCAGATTCACATCATTTGTTTTACAGAATAAGGTGCGAAAATGATGCTGAAAGTGCATGCGATTAAACTATCACTAGCAGTTCTTATACATAAAAGAGTATACTTTAACCACAACTGTGGTTCATTCCCTCCGAAACCTCAAGAAAAAAAAAAAAAAAAAAGACAAGATTGCGGGAAATGTCACACTGGTCTTTTATGAGCTGGATATTATTGTAAAGGCAATAAATTATAGTTTGGAAGACATCAAGCATTGGATAATGACAGCCCGCAGACTGTTTCTTAGGTGGCTGTCAGCTGCAGTTATCAAAAGCTCAGTGAGAGAGAAGGTTTTGTTTGAAGGAGTGCACTTCCTGTTGCTGTGTGTCATCAGAGAGCAAGCGAGAGCAGGAAGAGGGAGGTGTGCGTGATTAAATCCTCTCTGTTCAGAATGTGTTCAGCTGAAATCACATTTGAATACATCTGGCGCGGGTTTAAAGCGATGGGGAAATCGTTTCAGTACATTCTCATTAGGCGGAATCAAGAAGCGTAGATAGGTAATCAAAGGACTGTTTTCATTAGCACAAACTAGAAAAAGCCAGGAAGAATAAGGTAATCATTCCACCCTTCAAACCGCCTGGATCCAAAGTGTTTAATGCGATGACATCACCCAAGATCAGAGCTAATCCTTTATGAATGTTAATGAGACACAAGAGGTGGGTAGTGCACTCTGGACCTGAAATCCCAATATAGCTAAGTGCATTAACGAAAACGCTACATGGAAGCGGGGAAAGAGTTGTTAGACTTGGACTTAGACGGGCTAAGAATTACTGATTGAGTAATGTCATATTATGATAAAGGTATAGATGACAATATAGGTATTTTTATTGTTGTTGTTGTTTTGAATCATGTGGTAATCCCTATTTTGGCTAATCCAGTGAATAAAATTCAGTGCTTCAAAATGCCAGACGCTTCATTGAATTGTTGAAAAGAAGTGCGCTTAACTGTATTGAGTACTTCTTAAAAAAATATTATTTAAAAAACTGGATTTGCATGTAATAAAATATAAATTCAATAAAAATACACTTTAATGATTATATGTGTTTCTTAGCACAAGTTAAGAAACGTTATAAATAAATGGCTGACTAGCAGTATTTTTTTTTTCAGTAACAAATAATCAAACAAATTACTGTAATGTGCATTACGGTTACTGACAATAAAATGTGGCTTTACTGTAATTTATTTTAATATTATTATAATTTTACTTTTCATTTCATCTGGATGCGCAACATACCTGTATTTGACATAGCCATTGCTCTAGTGTGAAGGTGCACCACATTGTCGCTTTGTCTCACACACATGCAAAGAAAGATACAGAGTGAGAGAGTCTTATACACCATGCAGAATTGACGCGCTACATGTAAGCAATATTCTTTGTTGTATTTTCCTGTCAAAATAATGGACTTCCTTTGGAATTGTTCTGCTTTTAAGAACTGCCGGGCTGCATCAGATAGCTCTAAAGTGCTGCCTTCTGAGGCAGCACTCCAAGCTGATAGATAAAGATATATCCTTCGCTGCCTTTGAAATCCCACAATTCTGTGCGTTCCATTCTGTGATGTTACAGCTAATAAATAAAGCATTTGGTGTTCAGTTTGTGTGCAAATATATATATTTCTGACTTACTTTTTGCAATTGTGATGTTATTTCTAGTGATAATTCAAATCAGTATCATACAGTAAGTAACATGCCCAACACTGCTTAACACAATGAAGTATATTTTTTTAAATGTACACTTTGTATTAATGTCAAAACTAAACTACATTTTAAAACATATTTCAATGGTTTGGACTCATGTCATTGTAAGATTCCACTCATTAGCTGATCAAAGGTTTAATGTGTGTTCAGTTATGTACTTCCGTCTCTGACTTTATCAAGATTTTGTTTCATTAGAGACCAGGCACCTCATAGGAATTAGTGAATCCATGAACACATGCTTGTCAGTTTAGAACTTACTTGGATGTAGAGTGGTTATAATACCTTTCAACATTTTTTCCGATAACCATTTGAGCTACACCGTGTTAAGTCAGTGACATTTGGAAATCAGAAGCCTCTAATAGTGTTCCCCATGGTTCATCCGTCAGTGATGTGGTAGGATCTATTCCGAACGCAGATTTGCAGAAATACTACACACTAATCTAGTTGAAAATTATTTCTGAAGAGATCAGAATGAGTCAAATACAACAATTTAGCATTAGTCAGGTAAAATTATATCACGCCGCTTACACAACAAAACATTCGGAAGCCAATTTAGAGGTAAATCTAGTTCTAATTCAAATAAATACGTAACATCAATTGCTCAAAGATTGAATCTTGATGCATACCTGACAGCAGGGAGACAGCAGTGTTCCAGAGTCTCACGTGGGTGGTGTGGGGTTTTCTGACTTCCGAAACCCTAATGCCTTTTAACTTATTTATTCAGACCAGGCAAAGAAATCTTCAAATTTATAGGTTCTGGTGCTCATGGGTCCCTCCTGGCTGGAGATAGATAAACATTGTCACAGACCTCTAAAGGGGACACCCCTCTGCAGATCAGCAGATCACAATTGTACAAAAGTTTTCAATCTTTTTTTTCTAATAAAAGTAACTACTGTGAAATTGAGACCAGTTTACCAATCACACAGAGACCTTGACATGAAGGTGAAAACCATAGAAGAGGGCTAAATAAAAATATATGTTTTTTACTTTTATTTTTGCCTGTAGCTCAAAATTAGACCATGTAAATTACGACTCATTTTGCCAGCATGGGTCACACATTATTTTGGCAATCTGTACTCTTTTACAAAAGTATGCTAATATGTATTTTTTCCACAAGATATTTTTTTTTTTATTTTTTTATTTTTTTTTGCAGTAACACTTATGTCTCCAACTGTATCATGAATATGCAAGGGTACAAATGTATAATTCTGACTCTGTGTGCATCTCAGTTTGAAGCTTGTTTGTAAAATAGCAATTAAACACACATGCTGTCTTTCTCCTGTTACCACAGGTGAATTTGTTGTGAACAACATCACTGGAGTTATCAGCACTGCCAAACCGCTAGACTACGAGAGCAACAGCAGTTACATCCTCCGTGTGGAAGCTGACTCCATGAGGGTGGTGTCATCCAACCTACGAGTCCCATCCAAAAGTGAGAACACTTTTTATAACCATGGATGATAACTGTGAAGTTTCAATAACTCTCTGATTCTATGAGAAGTTAACACTGCAGCTATAAAGTTAAAGGAACACTTGGCTATTTTTGAAAATAATTTCCCCTAGAGTTAAACAATTGACATTTACAGTTTTTTAATCAATTCAGAAGATCTCCTGATCTGGTGGTAGCACTTTTAGCTGCAGCTTAGCATAAATCACTGAATCTGATTAGACCGTTAACTTTCAGTATTACATTGTGTACTAAGACCAACGGAAAATGAAAAGTTGCGATTTTATAGGCTAATATGGCTGGGAACTATATTCTCATTCCCTTATAATAATCAAGAAACTGCCGTGCCATGGCTGTAGCAGGTGTAATGATTATACACAGCACTTGAAAACAGTCCTCAACAATTTAACTTTTGGAGAGTTAGCCTGTTATTTAAAAATAGTGGAGTGTTCCTTCCATGAAAGAGAGCAACAGTATCAATGGAATTGCTTTCAGAAAGTTCTGTTTTCTTTTTCAGCTAATGAATGATTATACTGTACATAGACAGCCAAACAGTACAAGCATTTCAAGTGGCAAATGACAAAACTGCAGCTCCTGCTTTAAATTAATAGAATTTAAATTAATAGAATCTTTTGGTTTGGACAGAATATAGTTTTAGTTATCTTTACATTTATCGTTCTGGGGGTGAACTGGCCTTAACCCTTTTACTCTAATGATAACGATAAAAGGAAATGTGTTAAAATGCATTTCTGAACACATCAGTCAGATTATCCAAAATAATGAACATTCCGTTTAGCTCTGCTTTTGACCCTGGGGTATTTTATGTGGCTTGTTCAGGCTGTTTTTTTTTTAATTATTATTAAATAACACACCTACTTTCCAGCATACCATCTCAGTGTAATAAAAATATAATCGTAAATGTCTTCCTGTCATCTGGGGTTCCATTAGCGTGGTTGCTTGTCCATCTTTTCCATGTGGAGTTGATTATGGAAAATCATTATTTGAGAAAAGCATTCA
Source organism: Enteromius unitaeniatus (assembly GCA_032359435.1). Classification (NCBI taxonomy): domain Eukaryota; kingdom Metazoa; phylum Chordata; class Actinopteri; order Cypriniformes; family Cyprinidae; genus Enteromius; species Enteromius unitaeniatus. The sequence goes on along the minus strand of JAUMHI010000053.1, from coordinate 3,315,012 downwards.
TGATTAACCAGATTAGACAGCTATGAATATTGATTTCTTTTTGCTCATTTAATTTCCCAATATGCAAACCTGGTGATAAAATCAAAAGATTAGTTGCGTCCAGTCAGTCTGTCAGCTTAGTGGTTTTAATTGATTGTTTAATGCAAGTTTTAATTAATTATGCCTTGTCAATGCACTTGCGAGATCTGCCAGGTTCTTGTTTAAAATTAGACCTCATTGGTCTCATGAATATCTAAATGGAGTAGTCGTACAAATATGAAGGTTATGAGTTGATCTAAAATTGTAATTAAATTAATTGCATCATATGCAGGTTAATTGATCTAATTAATCCTAATGATTTCATACATCAATATCTTGCTGAGAAAAGTCTACAAATGAAGAGAATTGAAAGACTTAACAGTATAGTATCAAAAGCATTATAAAAAAGACAATATATCATTGAAAATACTTCCTTTTTTAGGTGGTTCATTTCCTATTTTTATTCATTGTTATTGGTCAACAATACCCTTTCTGCTATGTGCCATGATGCTTCAGCACTCCAAACTGAGTGACTGTGCAGAAATGAGCAGAAGTTTCTGGAAACCCCCTGGCATGAGCACCAAAGTCTGTCAGATGATAAATCGTGTTGTTGCTCTCATACCCTCACAAAATATGACTCTGCCTTTTACTTTGAGAAGTGACAAATGATAGTCTTGAAGGACTTAATGAAGAAATGCTGCGCTCCATATAGAGATGTTCTTCAGCAGTTTGTGCAGTACTGAGTGTGAAGAGAAGAGTTTTGATGATCTCCTGAATTTGATTGTGGTAGCTGTGAGGCATGCTTTGTGGCATGAAAAATGGGTCGTTTTAAACACATGAATAGTTTAAAGCATTTGAAATCATCAATTTGAAACATCTGAAATCATACAAAAATATCATGTTTGACATTTGTTGACTTGATATTTACTTTATTTTAGTTAAAAGCTATGTTTTGATTAATACTTCTTTTTAATTGACTGCATTTGTCTATCTTAAAATCAGGATGAAATGGAAAGTCATTCTGTTTCCTAAATGCATAACTCATCTTACTGTAAATGATTCATTAATGCATAAGTCAATACAGATTATGATGATAATAATACTAAAGAAATGTCATTCTCCAGTAATTTAGCCTGATTAAACTCTGCTAATCTTATAATTGACTGCAAGCTCACATTCAGATCTGCCTCCAACCAATCCAATCTTTCTTTTTTTAATAATCGTTTTTGTCTCTGACGCATGTTTTGATGTTAATGAAATGCCAAAGTACAAAATCACAAAAAAACACTTGTTCTGTATGCCTTATACTTCCTCACTTTATTTTATTATTTAGGCTCAATGTCATAGACAGGGCTTGGACTAAACCAGGATTAGGCCATAATCCAATTAGGACATTTATGCAATTTTTATAAACAAGCATTAGAAAAAAAAGCATTGATGGTGTGCATTTTAAGAAACAAAACATAGGCACTGATATGTTTTAAGATCAGTCAGTGCAGGTTTCTTTCAGCTGAAACAGCTCAGATTTACATTTTTATTAAAATACATTTCCTGTCATTACATTTTTATCAGGTTATTTTTTTATTATCATCTTTTTTTTTTTTTCAGGCAACACAGCAAAGGTCTTCATCGATGTGCAAGATGAGAACGACCATCCTCCTGAGTTCACAAAGTCCTTTTACCTCGGTGGGGTTGCAGAGGATGCCAAGACCTTCACTCCTGTTTTACAGGTCCAGGTAAAGTCTCTTTCTCGCAGGATTATAACTCTGCCCACAGGGCTTCAGATAGCACTCCCATGGATAAGCCAAGGATTTGTTCACTAAGTGATGTATATTTCATCAGAATGTCAGGAGCAGGATAAAAAGCAAATTTCATTTTAATTGACTGGTTCCTACACATGCGATAAAATGTCAGTCCATCACCAGAGGAAGCAATACAGAGAACAAAGCTGTACTGAACAGAAGGAAATCAACCATTTTCACGATCATGGAAGACCTGAAATATCAGGGAGTTTTAAAAGTGTGTTTTCCTGGCCTGGAAAAATCATGGATATTAATCAAATTGTAAAAGTCATGGGCATGTTTTACATTTTTCAGAAATTTTACTGGTTTGCTATTGCTCTTGCATAGAGAAAAAACATGATTTTTTGAATCAAACAGGTTGCCAAATTGACCAAATAATTCAGTAGTGAGCTGGTTTGAATCAGAATGATTTTTAAATCACTGTAATGGAAAAACGATGGGAATTCTTTACTCAAAGGTGGATGTGTTATGCTACTTTTCCTCTGGTTGAAGTGATTTGGTTCCAGTGTCCGTCTGAGAAGGTGTTGTTCTCTGCTTGATCAGATTGCTGGTCTTGACTGAGGAGCTTACAGTAATTCTGCCCAGCTGGGGTCTGAAAGATTGGATCATCTTGAGACAGCTTGTAAAATGCCATGTAAGCGGTGGCCCGCTGATACAGATCTCAACACAACTGTCAAAAACATGGACAAGGGCACCGCATACTCTGGAAAAGAAAATGAATCAAAGATCCTCAAAAATCAGCCAGGCTTTCTCTTAGAGCACGGACTGTGTCCTTTTCCAGATGCTGTTCCTCTATCTTTTTTTCTTTTTCTTCACTTTTCTTGCCTAACAATGACTTTGTGTGTTTCAGTGCTCTCTGACTTACTCATCTCTTACTCATAACAGTTTTCAAGCCTTCTAGCCTAAAACATAGTAAACAGACACTTTAAGTTCAATTTTAAACATTTTTGCATTTTGCATTTCTGTGGGACTCTCAGCATTGTAGTATAGCATAATAGCAGATATTTGCAAAAAAAAAAAAAAAAAGTTCATCAGGAGCTCTGTCACAACATGCTACAGTAAAAGTTTCACATTTGTGGATGAGTACCTAAATATTAACTGATTTATGAATGGCACAGATTTGACAGTAACTCCACCTTAGTTAGCTGCATTGTATAAAGTGCATAATAAAATGCAAAATGTAACTCAGGCAAGCTTTACAGAACATAAAAACTGGATATTTCAGTCATTGGCATATTTTTCGATAAAATTTGCATCCATTTTTCCTATAGTGAAAACAGTGAACAGAACAATTCCGATTGTTTCTAGAATTTACCTGTCACTCTCTGTTGTGTTAGTAAAATAATCAAACAACAGTATTGACAAGATAAACAAAAAAAACACTCATAGCTCCTGGGTGGATAACTTTTTAATACTTTTTTCATTGTTGAACATACACAAAGCAAGGCAGAAAAAGTAAAAAACAAACTTTATCCTTCGATTTAATTACAAACCCCCTTTGCCAATAATTGAAGTATTTGTGTATAATTTTATTTTTAATTGAATTACTTTTTCAGTTTCAGACTGTTTATTTGTGTTAAACACCCAGCAAACTTCAAGCACTGTTGATGTCATTAGCATCTTTGTTCTGTTTTTATTTGTTCAGTTGCTTGTAATTGGTTTCTCTCTTCTTTTTTAATATAGTATGGTTTTATTGTCTTGAGTAATTAAAATTTTAATTAAAATATTTTTCTTCAGATATACTTGAAGGCTAATTTACTTTAATATTTACACTAATATTTCATTTCAAAGAAGGGTTTAATAGCATATTAATTTTTCCTGTGTTATCAAAATGTTAGTGTATTCCACTAGCATCTACATTTACATACTTCAACCTGTAAAAGTCGCCCATTGAATTATCAGTGTTACTCTAATCAGACATGCAGGCCACATGCTGTCCCTCAGACAGGCTTTCACCTCACATGGCTTCACCCTGCCTTAAGTTCATGTGCAGACTGAAAGAACAGCGACAGAGATGCTATCGGGTGCTCAGCGTTCTGCGTTCATTCAAGGAGACCTTATTAGCCAAGACCCCAGACTGAGTTAAGCCACACAGCAGAAGTCCAGGGTTTTATAGGGTCACATTCACCGCGGATACAGATTACCATCATCAGTGTCTCCTGTTTACTTCAAGAAACGTCAACTATGCTGCCTTGACATACACGATCACGCATTTTGTCCATTTCTCAGGATTTTTGTTCAAGCAGCTCAGGGGTTCATAGATTAAACTAATCTACTTTGAAATCCCTCTTTAAATAGTTTTGAGGAGGAAAAGGCGAGAAAATTGAAACCATTCCTAGCTCTGCCTAACCCTAAGGACAGGGATGTTGGTGAAATAACTGCTTTGCATTAAGGAGGCGCTTTTTTCGGATTAGCTCTGCATCTATTGTTCTTTCCTGATCTGATGATTAGTTTATGCAAACTATTGGCCTACTGAGAGAAACGTCTAAGGTTACAACGGTAACCCACGTTCCCTGAAGAAGGAAACGGAGACGTTACATATGGGATCTCGCATGAGAGACCAATCACCTTTGAGTCTTTGGAAAAGGCCAATGAATATTGGCGTGCAATAAACAGCCAGGTGCACCTTATCACAGCGTGAGTATAAGAGGGCACAGCTGGATTGCACGTGCAGGTTTTAGCTGAGGAGCCCGAGCCGACATCAGTGCGACCCAGGGTCGTGGCAAGGGGATGTAACGTCTCCATTCCCTCCTTCAGGAAATGTGAGTTACCATTGTAATCTTAGACATTCCCCTTCAGTCGAGTTCACTTCGACGTTACATATATGAACAGACCCGTGGAAAAGAGAACTCAGAGAACCAACTCAGGAACCAATCATCCAGCCGAGACGTATCGGTCAAAGGCGCACGCGGCACCTCCAACCCGATCGTCAACTGCTGCACTCAGAAACACACGGTCGCATAGACATTCCGGAGAATTGCTCTTTTTTGACGCCCGGTTGTGCAGGAGAGACCCCTCGCGGCACTGCGTGCACTCAATGGCGAGGTCTCTTGCTGACGAGCAAAAAGACTGGCGCTCTTTTGAGCCTTTAAAAAGGCTGCCAGTCTCGCTGAATATGCTGCAACGACGAGAGAGCATGAACTCTTGAAAATGAAAGTGTTCTCCTCCAGCAGACTCGATACATCAGACGAGGCTCCGAAAGCGAAAAGCTGCAT
>JAUMHI010000053.1:3288338-3300113 GCA_032359435.1 Enteromius unitaeniatus | reverse complement strand
TTTCTGGAGTATTATTAAATTCAGTGGTTCTTAAACGGTTTGCCTTAAAGGCCCAGATTTTACATTGGATATCAAATTGTAACCCAACACTAAATAGCTTGCCGTACTAAAGTCAATGATACAACAATGTAAATCAACAATAGTGCTATATATTAATACAAAAAGACTAATATTTATAGTGTGAATGTTTTAAATGCCTCTTGAATGTTATTTTGTATGCTTCCCACAGCCAATAATTCACTGCAAAAAAAACATTGACATCACTTCCCCCTTTGCAAGCATTCTTTGTGTTTTGCTTGGTGTAATTTGCTTTGTCTACCCGTCCATGTTACCAAAGATATGACTAGCTTATATGTGTATACGTATATGAGTATTATAGTAAATATATGGAAAGCAGTGTCTCCTCCTTTTGGTAATAACTCTTTATTGTACACTCCTAACTGTGAAATATTATATAGTTAGTTGCATTGTATTACTCTTCCATTTTAGGCGTAGCATTTTTTTCTCTTGCTATTGCTATTGGCGACCCACCAGAGAACCGCAGAGAATCTAATTTGTTATGTCTTAGAATCTCCAAAAAGCTAAATGTCCAGGGAAAGATAAAGGCTTGTTGATTTCCCAGGACCAGAACAGAAGTGCTTAGAACACAACTTATGTAAAGAATAGCTTTTGTTCCCTAAGCTGTCAGATCCCTCGAGGATATAATGCTGATTCCAACATCGTTGTAAAATTGCCCTTTGAAAGAAAAGATCAAAACTAAATTATTCAAAAACATTAGAAGTGTTCTTTAAGGACAGCATGCTATGAAAATACAAACTCAAACCACTTCACAGGCATCCATTACATAAACATAACCATCAAACTCTCAAATATTACCTTTGAATGCAATAAATAAAAAAAATATATGCAGTAAAGCAAATTATATGCTTTCAAAATTATGTTTCTGTAAACATATTGCTTTTGATCTGTGAGGGCATGTATAATTTATGAATCTTTCATAATGTAAGATATTGCTTTTATTTTGCTCCACTTGTTGATCTGAAGACGACAGGCAGAGTGTGCAAAAACAGCCAGGATTCAAATGGCGCTTCCCACTGGCAAATCCGGAGGCGCTGCCACCAACAATCTGTATGAAGAACTTGGCGACAGCACCATGTAAGTTTTATTCCTTCTGCACTTTATACTGTACTTGTCAATGTCTTAAAACACTGGCTGATTCAGAATATTAATACGTAATGGGTTTTGCAGGATATATTTACAATTTAAGGCTATGAAATAATTCTGTACTTCTATACACATTTGTATGTTTCTGTCCTCTAACAAAATGTAGTTCTACGATTAGAGCAAGAAGTGTGTGGAAAGTAAATGAAAAATCTAGTTTGAAAGATGTTAATTTGAATTTTTGCTGTGTTTCTCTTAATAAACATGTAACCTGTTTTTATAGCTTAGCAAAGCTAGGGTTTCTGTTCATGGTGTTAAAATTCTGTGAGAGTCAGTTACATTTATTATTTTACCTCTGACAGGATTTCTCATACATTTCTAACAACAGGCCTTTCCTAAAAACATTGCACGTTTCATCCCAGGTTGAGGTGATCACCAAACACTTGTCAGGGTATGAAGGTTTTAAAGTAAAATTTTGTGAAGATACACAGCTTCCCTTCCTGTTTCATGTTTTCATGGTTATCATTTCAAGGCTGTTTTTTGTGGAATCAAAGATCCATATTTATCAGGAATTGTCTTAACATCATATAACCAATATCTGCTAAAGACTGGACTCATTTATTTTAGAAGTTGCAAGTACCCCTGAGGCATATAGTGGGCATGACAATTAACAAGTTTTTGTTTCAATTTAAATCAGAGCAGTGCTAAGATACTATCTTCTATGAGCAATTTCATTATGTTTTAACATACAATTCTAGGGCCTTCAATAATACCCTAGTGGGGAGGAATGATATGTGGAAAATTAGCTGATAGAATAGATTTCTAGACAGCTTTGGTGCACCATCCCCAAAGTTTGTATTGTGTGAACATTATCTACCCTATGCCTGATCTTTAAAGTTAAAATGACTTATTTTCCACCTCAACCTTTATCTGATCATGATCGTCATTGCCAAATGGAATAACTTTGTCATAACTTAATAGTGTCTGTCCTACTTATACTGTCCTTATCATGTCCGAACAGGTTTTCAGCATTAAACATTTAAATGTGGAGAGTTTTTTTGTCTAATGTTAGGCAGGTTTCCTTTTTTAGGCTTTTTTAACATCTTGCTAATTTACTTATATAATATGTCATTTCCTCCTTTCTCTCTTAATCTTTTCTTGGATATCAGATCTAAGTAAGTAGGGAGTCATCTGTGTTTCAACTATAATACTCAACTACCCAAGTAGTTTCAAGTAGACATTATACTGTATATATAGGTATAGCTGTATTTCTGATTCTGTATTTCCTTGCTTCCAGTTGCCTAGCACTGTTATCAGTTGCATTTTCTTGATCAGCATTGATATTAGCTTGGCACTGTGTTTATAGCGCTGTATAAAAACGTCTTGTTTTGGGTGTTTGCCTAGGATTTGGTTAGAAATTTGTTCTTAGTGCTAAAGTGAACCCATGCAAGTGCTTTTTGTAGCTGGCTTCCCTCCTACGTCCCCATCTATCTTGCTTTTCACATCCTCTATTAAGTCGATCTTTGTCTTTTTTTGCTGTTATGCTGAAAGCAGGACTAAGAGGTGTGTTCTGAAGGACGGTGATCGGCAGCGTCTCATTAGCTCATTTGCCTCCCGTGCCATCACTGCTCACAAGCTGTCCACCGCTAATGGAGTCCTGCTTAACAACTTGCCTAAGTCAGAAAGCAACATTACTTTTCTTTCTGACGAGAACCCTCTTACTACAACCAACCCCCTATACTATGATGACGGCACCTTCAGCAGCCCTGATCACCAAAATCAGAGGTATCACCTAGGCACGTATTCACCCAACATAAGAGGTCTGAGAAAATCCATCCTGCGCTTCCCATCTACAGGCTCAGGACATGCCTGGACTTTACCTTCTAGGTTGCACAAGTGGGAGACCAGTGAAGCCCTACGAAGTAGAAGGGTGGGGATGGATTCAGTTCAGTGGGAGCTGCAACTGCTGAAGTCTGACCTTAAGGACAGTAAGGAGATGATTGATGGGTTTGATGGGCTTGTGTATGATGATCCAGAGCCCAAATTAACAGTAAAAGAGCAGGCACGGCAGTTTGAGCAGCAGGCCTTGCAGGACATAAGACTGAGGCAAGGCCAGGACTCTCGTGGGTCACTCTCTTCCGAAATTATTCTCTCGGTTTTTGAGACCCCACAGTCTTCATTCATGGGACATAACAGCAGGACCCCAGCAATAATCATTACCCAGAGTGATGGAACACCTCCACCTAGTCACAAGCCCACTCCACCAGTGCTGCGGAAGTTCAGCAGGATAACTACCTATCCCGAAGCGGAGTCTTACGAGGTCAATGTGGAGATCATCCCAGACCCACCAGACGTACCTGCACCACAACCCCCACCGCCTCCACCTCCCTCCAGTCCCCCACCACCTCCCCCCCCTTCCAGTCCACCACCCCAATTCATTCCTGTCCCTCCATCCCCACCAATCCCTCCTCATCCAACCCCTCCACCTCCTCCTCCTCTCCCACCTCCCTTATCACCAACATTTTCCCGTTCAATACCTCCTTCTCCATTTGTCCTTCCTCCTCTTCCCTCAGTTACATCCCTTCGATCGGTGTCCTTACGGCCCACTCCACCTCCACCACCACCCGAGCCTGAGCCTCCCAAAAGGGAACTCAAAGGGATTCTTAAGAACATCCAGAACATAGCTGACATAGAGAAATCCGTTGCCAACATGTACAGTCAAATAGATAAAAAGCAGCGCCCAACAAAGATTGTCAACAAACCACAAGTGTCTGTCGAAACAGAGGCTGAAGTGTCAGAGGCAGAGACTGTACAAGAAATACCAGCACCAGAGCCCAATCCAAACATGAACTCACTAGTGGAGGAGCTGGAGAAACGATTTCCTTCTCAGTCCACTATTCTGTGACTCTCTCTTTGTTCATGTTGCTAGTACTGTTTTAGAAGCGGTTCACACAGGATGCATTCTAGCCGCCAACGTCCCAATAGGGAGTGGACATATTGCACTGGTTTAGGACCAGAGTTTGAGGAGTAGTGAACTCAGGAACCGAGTCTGTGCCGTAGAGAGTAGTGAGCTGTGTCCTACCCACACAACCGCAGAGTCGGTCGCAATCACACACCCCTGGCACTCTTTAATTAGCCTGACTTCTCCAGTTTTTGTCTGCTTATAAGCTTGTGTTACAATAAGGTAAATACAACTCATTTGCACCCTAGTTCACTCAGAGAAATCTCTGCTGTTGATTTTTTTGGTTTGTCTCACGTCCCATTAGATAGCATGGAGAGTGCAGGGTGTATAACCTAAACAGGACCAGCCACCTGCAGGTGATCAAAATGCTTTGGCTTTACTTTTGAAGACTAAATTATACTTCTGTGTCAAAACTTTGTGTAAAATGTTATGTGTAGTATGCGCAGGGTATGGAGTAGCCTTTTGTGCATCAAAAATGTCACAGCACGGCAATTCTACTTGGACAGCAAGCACAGTTAATGATCTGCTAGAACCCCTCCATCCATATACAGTATACTTGAGTGCGCATATGAGCACTGTAATATAGCTTCATGTTAAACCTTTATTTATTATATTACATGAGTAGTTGTCTGTGAAAAACAATGTTGATAAGCCATGGAACACGTCCTTGTGGAGACTGAAGTAATGACATCTCCTGTTCCATTATTGTCTCCTTTTTGTAGTTTTAAATGAGTTGATATTTATGTTTTGCCGTCATGGCTATAATGCTTCTCTGACAAACTGCATCTTTTTCGGCTTTTGCCATGGTACTGCGTGTTATGCAGCAACATGCCCCTGGACACTGTAGACTAGCGGTTCACATCTGTAATGCACATCGACACAGAAGTATAAATAAAAACTGATGCACAAATTACAGCATAATGGCTACAGGGTAGGTCTGATGCACAAGTATAAATCAGCCTTTATGTGGTACACTTAAGCAAAACTGAAAGTATACAAGGCATTCCTGCATAAGAATGTTTCCTGTGTGAACGGCCCCTTAAACTACTGTAGCACTACGTTCTTATCATCTTTTTGTCTTATCGTTGTGTTTCATTTTCCTGTAACAAAATCAAAATGTTTGTGCTTTTACAGTTTTTGTATTTTTAATAAGTTTTGCAAGAGTGTTTTATTATTTAGTTGAGGTAAACCAGGCATTTTAACGTGTTTTAGTACACAAAACATTAAATTCACATTCAATTCTCCTATTCATATGCCCTGACGTCAGGTTATGTGTTATGGTCACTGGATGGGATAAATGTCCTCTATAAAGGTACACTTCATGCGCTCACCTCTCATATCTCTTTCTTTCTTCATGTTTTCGTTTTTTTAAATGTATTAGCACAGCCTTGACACAGCATTTACAATGTCTACCAGTTTATCTGGCTAGGATATTCATATAAACACAGTCGTTTATGTGAATGTAAACAGATTGATTAAAAAATGATGTTTGTAAAAATATCAGATCTGTGCATTAGGCCTCACACTGTGTTACCATGCATGCATCAAGAGAGTCTTGTGGCTCAGATTTTACATGAAAGATAATTGTAAGGAAATACTTTTTATTATTTTTCAAAAGGTGTCAGTCTTCATTGTAAAAAACCCTGTATCACTATGATCAATTTATTTTTAAGTACAGCTGTTATAGGACACCGTGTCTCTCTCAGAGCAAGCATTCATTGGGAACTGTGCCAGATGTGCAAATTGTCTGTGGTAGAAAGGACTAGAAAAGCACTGAGAGAAACAAGTTTGTTGTAGTATGTTATATGGCTCTATGGTACGTGACTGTGCACACTTTAGGTGGTTTTGAGAGGCAACCGGGTCATCAAGTTGTTTGTAATCACCGGTTAAATCAATTTAGTGCGAGCGTGTTTGTGTGTGAGAAAGAGAGCTTGTCTGATTGATGATATGTCCTCCATTTACTCTTTTATACAGAAACACTCTGCATTTTATTCAGTAAATGTCCTCCAAATTCTGGCTTTAATTATTAAGATACTTATGAATAGATGCTGCACCATTACTTCCCATTATTGTCAACTTGCAGTAGTAGACAACTACACAATATTGTTTTTGTTCCTGTGCTGTAGCACATTCAAAAGTGTCTCAGTGACCTCTGAAAATGTATCATGTTCTATTCCTGTTACGACTGGAGTTGGTTAGGCTTTGTTTTAAACCACTTACCCAATTAAATTTCTGCTAAAAATTCAGCCCCATAATTAAGACTCCGTTCAGATTTTTTGTAGATCACCTCAATGTTATGTGTGCTATGTATTTCTGGTTTTATTATATAAAGAGATTTAAGAGTGAAGACAGAAAAACCTCCCACTGACTTCCAGTAAATGTGACCGATTCAAACACCCTCGTCAATATTTGCCTTTTGACTTTCATTTGGTCTTCACAAAAAATGTTGTAGTTTTTCCATTTCTTTCTGTTAATGTATGTATTAAACCATTTAGAGCTTCTTTTGTGATGGTGATGATTTACCAAAACTAGTGAATACCTAAAAGTTTTTACTTTCATATTTTCTTTATGAGATAACCGTCTCAGGTTACGCATGTAACCCTATGGAGACTGTGATCCCTCGGGTTGAGTGTGCTCTGACTCCTAGCCTCGTTGTGGTAAACCGATATTGCCGCCACGTAAACCTTCAGGGTGGAGTGACCCCAGTGGATAATCTAGCCTGCAGGAACTCCAGTATTGTACCAACTGGGCAGTTAACTGGATCCTGCTGGCATTCTCTACACAAGGAAGTGAAGAGTTTCCACTTCAGGGCATACAATTTCCTCATAGATGGAGCTCTGGATTGGAGGATAGTCTCAACAACCTCAGCCGAGAGACCGGAGGCTATGAGTTGTGCCCCCTGAGAGGCCACACCCACAGCTTCCACAACTCCGGGCAAGGGTGCACGTTGGTGCCCCCTGCCTATGAGAGGAGGTCCCTCCTGACTGGAATCTCCCACAGAGAGCCATCTAGGAGGGCCATCAGGTCCAAGAACCATACTCGACGCGGCCAGAATAGTGCTACAAGTAGTAGACTGACCGTGTCCCGGAGCACTCTCTCCAGAACTCCTGAGAGCAGAGCGATCAGGGAAATTGTGTACAGACGAAGCCTCGGCCACGAGCATACCATGGCATCCAACCCCTTGGGGTGGAGCATCCCCTGGGCCTCAGCTCCTGCTTCGATAGGATGTCCGCTCCCACATTTTGGTGCTCTCAGTGAGAGGAGTCTTGTAAAAGGGGCGCAATCACAGACCTCCTTGGTGGTTGACGTAAGAGATCACCAATGTGTTTTCAGGGTGCACAAACACATGTCGATCCCTCACGTCTGGGAGGAAGTGTTTCAGTGAATGAAACACAGCCAGCATCCACCTCGGTGAATGCGGGGCCAGCATCATGAGGAATGCATGCACTCTCTCCTCAAAGAGAGCTCTCCGAGAGCGAAGCATACGCATCCAAGGACTGACACACACAAACCGCATCACTGAATGACAAAAGGCGGCTTTGATGCTTCCTGGCCAATGATGTCATCCGCCCATGACGTCTTGCCCATCTTTTGTGATGATTACACATACTATACAGAGCCATCACGCTGGAGGCGTTTCCCATAGCGTCTCGTTTGACACGGCTCGGGTTCCTGAAGAACCACAATAAACTCATACTTTCCCATCTCATATCATGATTTGTATCTAATCTGTAGCGCCATGTTCCATTAGGACTAACAGTGCCATCATGACATATTAACAGTGTTAGGGAACAAACAAACAAACATCTTTATAGCAATCAGAGGGAGGAGGGAAGCTCTCTGTCTGTTAAAATTAGAACAATCAAACAAGATTAATCTGTCACTAATACTGTTTAACACACTGTATCTAACACTGGCAAAGCAGATAGCAAAATTCAAACTGCAGTTCAGATAAAAATGCATATCTAAAATGAGTGCTGTCAACAAATTAATTCAGTATGATTCAAAAATGATTTATATATATTGTATTATATATTGTAATTGTGCTTTTTTCAGCTCTTTTCAAATAGTTTTTAAGTTTTAACTACTTATAGTAAATATTAATAAATACTTTTATATAAAACAACCCACAAATATATTGAGACAGAGTTTTTATATTCTAAATATGAATTTTTGAAGGGCCTCTTTACACTTGACACATTAGTGGGATGCATGTAGTTGTTATGTAGTTAATGATTCATAATCACAATCTTTTAAAAAATTATTTATATTTGCATGATGCTGAAAACAATTGTGGCATTTTTCCTTCCTAATACCTTTCTCTATATGCTGTCACTGGTGGTACTGGCTCCCGTTACTTTTAATGAACTCCTTATAGAGAAAAAAAAAGCCAGCTAATACTCAATTATTTGTAACTTTATAATTATTTTGTGTGACCTTCAAGGAATTGAAAACAATGTTGAATTAACTAATATGACACTGCAGGTTTAATTTAGCTTTGGTAAGTTTCCTTTTAGGGAAATAAAAGATGGAAATGCCACTGCTGTTGTACCTTGACCCCTTAATAACCATATGACATAATTAGTATGTAATTATATACATCAATTATAATTACATATCATGTAATATTTCATACACATTAGACCTGCAAACACACTCACATAGAGAAAGAAAGTCAACAAAACAAAAGTCCTTTGAAAGTCCCATATTATCGTTAAGAGATAAATCTTCATTTGAATCCCTCATTATGCCCACATCAGGGAAGAATTGCTGTAATTTGCTCTTGCTGATCTGCTGCCTGGAGAGAATTTTAATTTGCTACGCTTTCAGTGAAATGGTCCTGCCACTTAGGAAATGCTGGCCCGTCTCCATATAAACTCTATTGTACCCCTAACACACACCTGATAAATTGTAATAAAATGTCTTTTGAGGTTGTCTTTGCGTGCCAAGCATTGTCAGACATGATAATGTCTAATGTCATTAGAGGCTTGAGGGTGTTAACATTCATCTGAGTGATAAACAAACGGTGTGCCACTTGTCCTTGCAGCCGAAACCAGTGTCTAGCTTTTCTCCTCTATGGGCATGTCATTGTCTTATTGTCTGCTTTGAATCAAGTGGTGTTAACACAGATTCATTTTGCGATGAGGCCAGTGATCTTCATTGCCATTTAGTGCTCACCACTGACTCCTAGAGTAATGTCCCCTACACAAAAATCCCAAAATGTACTTACTACTGGATCCTCTGCAGTATATAGTCGTAGTTAATAGTGAACAAGTCTTCCTATTCTGTGCATTATCCATAATAGTGCTTTCTTTTATGAAAAAGTCAGCTAATCTGAATCAGGACAGAAATGTGCAAAGATCTTGTAGATTATTCTGACATTTTTTAGCTGTTTGAACTTTTCATTCTGACGGAGAGGATCCATTGGTGAGGAGGTTTTCGAGGTGAACTGCTCACCAAAAGTTTTGTTTAAAACTATATCTGCATATTTATCCACACATACGCACTCAGTTCTTCATAGTCCTACATAATTTATCAGAGTTTGAGGCAACCTTGCAAAAACTTAATGGACATTGTCCTCGAATCCTCATCTCAAGGAACGCTGTCTCATCTCATGCATTTAAATATGCTAAAAATCTAAAGACTTTGTCAAATCTGACAGTCCAGTTTGAGATGAAGCATTAAAACACTTTCTAGATATGAAATATCAAGGTTTTATCACAATAATCTTACTGACTTTATTTCCATACTGTTATCTCCTCACAGGAGAGGCTACGGGCATCAGGAGGTATGTATTTTTATTCTTTGGAATTGCATTGTTCGAATGATGTTTCATCTTGAGACAGTTTAATTGGCCATCATTTTTATCAGTTGATACTATTTGATAGGGACAGTGATGACAGAAGTATATGTCAAGATCTCATCTCTAAAATTGCTGTTTGGAGTTTGACTTGCTGATAACATTTCTCAATTTTTTTTTTCTCAGGTTTGATTTTACGAATTCCATAGTGTGTTTAAATAAAGCAATACGAAAGAGGCTTACTGCTTTTATAAAATAGCAGCAAGTTCAAACTTGTCCAAGTCCAATTCGCACTATTAGCTACAACTTCTGCCTCTGTAAACTCCTAAATTCTGCTTTAGTGTATATATTTGGTAGAATTAAGGAATGTTGAATATGTGTTTTATAAGTACTAATAAATATAAAATATTCTAGTAATACAGTTTTGTGCAAAAGTTTGGGCACCCCTTGCAGAATCTGTAAAAAAAAAATTGAAAAATGTTAACAAAATTCCTGTTATTTTTTTGGTTAGTATGTCCTGAGTAAGATATGTATACAAAAGATGTGTGCATATAGTACACAAGACAAAAAAATAAGAACAATTATTAAAATAACCCCCCTCAAAAGTTTGGAAACCCTTGGTTCTCTGTTCCTCAGAAAAATCCTCCAGGTCCTGCAGATTCTTCAGTTTTCCAGCATATTTTGCATATTTGAATTATTTTGCAATTATGTTTTTTAGGGACTCAAACACAACTATTTAAAAACTATCAAACATTCACAGATGCTCCAGAAGGAAAGACGATTCTCGAAAAAAAAGAAAACTTATTCATCCTGTTAATGCATCTTCTTTCATTCTGGAGCAAATGTTAATGTTTGATTTTAAATAGTTGTGTTTGAGTTCTTAAATTGTCCTCAGTTTGAAAAGATGAATCAGAAAATGACACAGTCACTGTTGGAAAGGGTTCAAATATGCAAAAGATGCTAATACACTGAAAAATCTGCAGGACCTGGAGGATTTTTCTGAAGAACAGTGGTCAGTTAAATTGTTCAGAACAGACAAAAGACTCATGAACAACCATCACAAAATTAAAAAAGAGAAGATCGTAGATCATCCAGGTAATAATACACACTTAAGTACCAAGGATTCCCAAACTTTTGAGGGCTTTATTAAACTATTTTTAATAATTTTTGATATTTTTTGTCTTGTGGACTATATGTAAACATTTTGTGTGTAAATATCTTACTCAGAACATACTAAACAAAAAAATAACATTTTGAATAATCTGTTATTTTGTTACAATTTTTCATAGGGTGCACAAACATTTGCATAAAACTGTATGTATGCTAATAAGCATCTAGTTAATAATGAGTATTGATCCCAGCATATATTATATATTTGAAAATATTTGAGCAACAATATTTAATGTGCATTTTATATGCCATCTTTATTTGTAAACTAGCCAAAATCTGTGGAGGCAGATGGCAATTATCACAAAATAAACCCTTTAGGTTCATACAAGGTACTATTTAGTGATGATGACTGTACAAAAAAGTGACTTGGTACATGTGTGCTCATAGCTATTCATTTATTTAAACTCTTTAGATATTCTTTAAACTCTCTAGCATTTTATTTTATTTAAACCATTCTTGATATTTGCATGTTCTTCAAACATTGCATGCAAGCAAATCATGTGATTTCTCCTTTAAAAACTACAATGAGGTCCTAAAGTCTGACAACACTGGTAAAACAAAACTATTTTTCTTTCACACCAATTGTTCTTTCAGTGTAACTTTCAGTGCAACTAAAAAAGAATAATGTTTAGGATGTATCCTCGAAGGCCCTGTCCACATAAACGCGGGTATTTTCAAAACT
>JAUMHI010000053.1:3262415-3279849 GCA_032359435.1 Enteromius unitaeniatus | reverse complement strand
AAAAAGAAAAGAATCGCACACGCTGCTGCACTTGCAAACACGCCGCATACTCTCGGAGAGGAAAAAAATTGATGGCATCCCACCCAAGCATTTTATTATTTCTGAAAGGCAGGGCATATAGAAAAATATAAGTTTGGCAGTCTGGCTCTCGTAATGAAGGGGTTGATCAGGCACGGCTCCAGTGCAGACATTTGAAGATATGCCTTGACCATCGTGCCACCGAAACCAGTAATATAGCATGTCACAGGAATATAGAAAAGAGTAGTATGGTCCTTCATTTGCCGTCATGCGTGCTGTTTCTACCTGCACGCTTGTCATAACTCCCGCTTTGAAATGAATTTGTTGAGTGGACTTGACATGCCGTAAACAAACCCATACTTGTTGTCAACGATAGAAACCTTTCGTATTATTATTATTTGTTTGATCCTTTTTTTTTTCTCCCCATAAAAGTGGAAGCAGCCTTTGTGTCTGGCTTCCAGTGTCATTTGCTTCCAACTATTTTTAGGTAGAAAACTGCTCATTTTTCTGCTTGGTATTGCAAGCTGGTGTGTCTTACCATACTATTTTAATGTATTTAATGTATTATGAACACACTGGTTTGTAGTGCAAACAGTATTACCATTTTCCTTATACAGCAAACTTATAATAAAAAAATGATCTGCATAGCAAACAATAATTTCCCCTTATATCGCCATTACATTAGGCATTACAAGTCCTTTAATCAAAAACAAATCAGGTAAGACTTTGCAATTACAATATTTGTATTAGAATTTGTGTTTATGTTAGTTAATATTTGGTTCTTCGTAATGAACCATGGGTTTATGATGAATTGGATGTTGTGTTTTGTTGCAGCAGGCCACATACGGAGGTTTAAGTTTGTTTGAAATTCAAAAAAACATGTTGAAACTATAAAAATTTCAGTCTGTGAAATAAAAACCTGCGACTCAAGGATTAAACATGCTTATTACACAGTGCATAAAATTTTGTAGATGCACTTTAAATGCACCAATTCATCATGCAGCCTGTTTGTGCTTTATTATGATTCAGTACAGCTGACAGGGCCAGATTTCACAGAAATTACATGAGTGGCTGTTTTCTGTTACTTACGGTTTTATCGTAGTACAAAAGCTGCAAATCTAATTCCTGGAGTGACGCCCCATCCCTCCAGTGTACTTTAGCTACTGGGTGTTCTCTGCAATGAATCAGCCATAGAGCTCGACACAGCGGTGCTTGGCCAGCGGCCTGCGAGTATTAATGTGCACTGCGGCATCAGCGGGGCCTCTAGTTAAAGAGAAATGAGATGAGAGGAGTTAGGAGCTCTGTGGTACAAGCGCCTGCTGGACTGAGGTTAAACGCAGATCTTGAAATGAGAATTTGACTATCTGCTCTCATAAAAGCCTCAGTGAGGGCCGAGCGCGAGAGAGAAACCGCGGCGTCTCTTTCGCTGCTTGCTCGCTGAGAGCAAACAGAAGTCCTGTGTGTTCGCCAGCCCTCTGCGGGTGTTGATTTGCTTCTCTGTTTTTTTCTTGCTTACCCGAACAGAATTTAGTTGTATGTCATTGAGTATTGAACCCGTTTGTCCTTCGTCACTACCACCCCAGTCAGGGATGGATTACGGACCGGGCCAGCGGGGCCGCTGCCCAGGGGCCCTTGGGGTGCAGGGGGCCCATGGGGCCCCTATCCCAAAACAATTTGCAACGCGTATCAAGAACGAATTTTTGTTTGTCTATTTTACAGGGCCGACATTCCCTGACACTCTGCCTACAAGGGCCCCTGATAGAAACATGGCGGGAGGGCCCTTGAGTTGATGTGGTGGTGGTGTTGGGGGGAAGGGGGCAATCTGCGCGCACATCTTGAGCAGGGGCCCACACAAATGTTGTGCTTTGCTCAAAAGCTGACACGAACATTGTGTGATCATTTTCTGATTGTTTTTCCCAGGTGCATGCACAACCCATAATCCGTCCCTGACCCCAGTTTTCTAGAGTCTCACTAAAAAACATTATACTACATTCTCTAAGTTTACCTTAATTCACACTATAAAAACTGTTCACCTGTAATTGTTAACTTAATGAGATGTTTGTATCTGATTGATAACATGTAATAACATTTTGCACAAATTGAAATGTTTTAGCGATAATAGATATTCAAATAAAATCAATCTAAAATACAATCAAAACAAATCAGAAAAAAAGTTAAAAATCTTTCATTTTCAAAATAGTGTTTGCATATAAACCTAGAAAGACTGTTGGTATATCATGTTGAAGCTGGTGTTTTTTGAAAGTCCTGGTGAAATTCTACTTTCTACTGAAATTCTACCAATCAGAAAAAGCACTGTTATGGATACCAGAAACATGATATTTAGAATTTTGGGGGTTTTTTTGTATCATTGTTGACAAAAATATTTGTTACATGAATTCAAATGTAAAATAAGTAGTGCTACAATTAATTAATTAATTAATTAATTATTAATTGAATTATTGAATGAATAAATTAATGAATGAATAAAAAACAACAAAATTACTATAAAATTAAAGTAAAAACAGAAAAATAAAATGTAAAATTATAAATATTGTAACAATAGTATATCAATAAAAATAAGTAACACTGGTATGTACAAACAGTTTATTAATTTACTCATTCCAAATATTTTTTACCGTCAGAAATATGTGTGAGACATCAAGGTTAGCAAATGGTGACCAAAATGTTATTTTTGAGTGAACTACTAACACTACATTTGCCTTTCCATTCAATGTATTATTATTATTATTATTATTATTATCATGTCCAGTTAAATTTCATAATAAGATGTTGTAATTTATTCTACAGCACTACAGTCTTTATTGAAACTTTTGTTTTGTGAAAATGAAAGGACCGAACAAAGGCTGCTTAAAAGTGATCTGGCTTGTTGAACTGAACACTAGAGTGTGCATTTAATAAGCAATAATGTTTTCTCCTCCCCTACCACATAAACGGGTACAATTTCTATATTATGAATCATGATGAACAATAAAACAACTGGCTTACACCAGGACACTGACCTTTAACCCCTTCATTGGCTGTCGTTGCCACTTGCCTCTTGAACCCCACACGACAGTCATGTTTTACTAGCTGGAGCTGAGCTTCAGCTAATCGCTGGAGTTTGAGTTTGTTGTTTTATGGAGTTAATTTATCTGATGCCACAGGAAAGCACGGCCCTTGGACAGTGAAGGCCAGCGCTTGCCAGCTCAGTGTGGTGATCCTGAACTATGCAACACCAGTTAAACACTGAGTGCTCAGAACTGCGGTCGACTGCGGTGGGATTCAGCGCTTGTGTCCCGCTGCAAATCTACACTTTATTCTACGTTTATCATGGCAGTGCGGAGCCTGGCGCCGCTGCCGCCTTTTAAAATGACATTGGTTAAATGACGTTAACATCCCCATTCTGAGGTTTGAACTCTAGTTTCGGGCGGCTGACTTGTTTGTGTCTCTAACATATGATCAAAGCAAAGAGATTTGTACTGAGATTTCTTACCCATGAGAAACGTCACATGTCCAATTTCTGCATCCTGTGATGTGTGAGCTTCTGTCTTTATTAGAAGCGTTTGGAAAGTTTTATGCTTGTTATGGGTTCTTTATACTGGAAATGATAGTCTTAATAGGAGTGGTGTATTTAAATATCTCAAGTATTTTAGCACTTAAGATGCACTTAATGTCTAAATGTCAGCAGACCATCTAAACCATTCCTGTAAGAAATTAGAGGGGAGTGTCTACATGCACTGTTTTTTTTCTATTTTCTAAAGAAAATTCTGCCATAATTTTACCCATACATTATTAGGAAACTATATGAATTTTCTTTCTATTAAGAATTTTGGTAACCAGAACATTTTATTAAGCCATTGGAAAAAAAAAAAAAAAACATTTCTCAAAATATCTTAATATATTTTCTACAGAAGGAAAACCACCCACTGCAATAAATGGCAACAGAATTGTAATTGTTTGTTAAAATATTCCTTCAACATATTTTTTGACCGGCAGTCAAAAGGTAACATGTTTCTGACACACAAAAAGTGTCTAACACTTTAATCACATACTGAGCTACAATCAGCAGAAAGTGGTTCACATCCTCAGGCAGCACTGCTCTCATCCATCAGTGTTGTGATAGGTAAACAATAGTGGGCTGTTCTCTCCGTCATTGGGTCTGTTTTGATCTCTCTGTAATGCTAATGAGGCTGTCAGTCAGTCCGGGCCAAACCCACTCTCCCCAGTACATATTAAAGCACCTCAAACATCATTCCCTAGTCTCAAATGACTCAACAGATGGGTTTCTGGTGAGCATCTGTGATGTTTGCGGACTGATTATTGTGATGTCACTTATAGAACACTGATAAAGTGATCAACTATGGCAGAATTTATATAGCTATATATGATGACATTATTAGACCTGCCTATATAAACTTTACTGGTCAAGTACAAGAAATACATTAGCCACCAAAAGGTATTTAGACAAAAAATGTTTGGAAACGTGCAAGGGATAGTAAAAAGAAAAATTTAAGCTATCCAACCGTTGACTCACTTTCAGGTTGTTCCAAACTGGTATGAATTTATTTATTTTGCTAAATACAAAAGATTATAATTTGAAGAATGTTTTTGGACCCCAGTGAACTGTTTGATATGGGTGTAAGTGAATGAATATAAAGTATGAATGCCAATGAAATATCAAAAATGGCATTTAAAGTCATTCAAAGATATTTTTTGAGCTTAAAATATGTAGTTAAAATAATATATAGTGACAGTGTAGTGCTTGGTACACTGAAATCCTTCATAGGTGTGATGGATAAAATTACAATATACTGTAAACTCAAACATTTTTAAATATCACACACAATATGTCGGTCTATTCACCTTCAGGATTAACATTTGCTGTTGAATTGACTGAAACATTGCTAATAGAATTTTATAATGCAGGTTGGTTTGGTTTACAACACAGTGCTGTAGATGAATAGATGTCTTTCCAATCCAGTTTTTAAAGATTTTTTAGTTCAATCTGACATTTGCATTCTCCATTTGACAATTCATTCTACCCTATATTTACATCATATGGTCATATGATGTGTTTTCAAGCCTTCCTTCTCCTTGGAGTGTTACAGGCTGTTAGCGCATAGATTAGATCTCTGAGGTTGCAAAGATTTCAAATATATTTTCTTATATAATATATGTAAAGTCCCCCAAAACGGCTAGTCACTGATTGCTTTTTTTTCAAACACCGCCCAAATGTTATGTTTCTACTGGATGCAACAAAGGCCTTGTTTGTAATTTGTTTTTTATGGTCTCATAGAGCCAGGATGCAGCATCACGTTATGGTAAGGGGTGTAACATTTCTGCCACGTGCTTGCAGTATTCGGCCAATCACCCTAATCCTAACCCTAACATCATATGACCCCTTTAAAATATCTGTGTTTCAGTGATGAAGTATGGATGAATGGTTCTTGTCATGGCGCCCCCAAGCCCCTCAGAAGATATCTAAATCATTTTTCCCAGAGGTTCACAATGAACTCACCAAATCGTGGAAGGTGCCTTACAGATCAAGGAAGCTGAAAAGATCCCCTTCCTAGACGCGTCGTTCTCGCCCAGCGGGCTTTTTGTCGAGGGATTTGCGGAGAGGTTTACAAAGGCACAGAAAGCGTTGCAGGCCATGCGACACTTCCTGCCTAAGAGAACTGGACCATCTGCTTCTGTCAGCCACCCCAAGCTTAGTGTATGCTTACTCGCTTCTTTAACCAACATGCGCTCAAACAGCTGACACAATCTAGAGCTTGATTTCCCTTGTTCCATCGGGCTTAATCTAAAACCACTGCAGCGACCAATGGCCGTTGCAGTTTCACTGTATTATTGAATATGCTTCACTTAGGAAGAAATAAGGAGTATTTCCAATAGCATCTTAGCAGACGCAGTACTCGTTTCTCAGGGAACCTGGGTTACGGAAGTAACCTTTACGATTTGTGAGAGGAATAGAAGCGGTCGCTGTCTTTGTCTTCTGTATATTTCCTGTACGCTGCTGCAGTCTGTGTGCGATTTAAAAAAATTCTGCTACAAGAATCCTTACGTCAACGTTGGTTGTGAAATGTCATTGGCTCTTGCGTGTCTCGTGATTGATTGCGTAATGCTGTTCTGAAATCCTATTGGCTCTTGTGTATCTCGTGACCAATTGCGTCATGCTACCGGACGGGAATATGTTTTCTGAATGAGACATGAGCGCGTTAACAGAGCGGGATAATTTTTTGTGATTAAAACAATGTGTTTTACGCTCTTCTTTGCATAAAGACTTCATATGGCTTCACAAGACTTGGAATCTGACACGACTAATGCATTATACTGCTTGTTTATGATTAGTTTGTGCAATAAATACCTGTGACTGCATTTGTGTGTGTTTTATATTGTTTAGTGGTGGGTAGGTTTAGGGTAAGGTAGGGTTTGGTGCTGAAATAAAAGTAAAAAATGATATAATAAATTTATATACGCATGGAAACCATTACATTAAACCAAACAACTGAAAACAATGGAGGACCCTTCACATCAAAATGTGCCAAAAAAAGGGTACCTTGAGGTTCAAAAGGGTCTTGACCAAGTGTCAAAATGTGACGAGTTGGAGTAAGACTGTGTTGCAACAGTGCAGCAGCAGTTTGTCTTAAATCCTTTTTTTGGTTTTTGGTTTTTAAGACATTATTAGATGGCATTAGTGTTGCAAGTATGCATGTATGATCTTAAAGTAAAAAGAGGCACTAAAGTCTGATTTTGTAGTAAATTTAATTATTAATTTAAGGGATGAAGGAATTTGAAAGTATGACAGTAATCTGTGTTAAATGCTACTGTAAGGTTAAACCTGCCTGTTTCAAAAGGATTAACTGTTGAAAACATTCATTAGACATTTAGAAAGGTAATCAAAAAGTAATCAAATGCAATCAGTTACATTACTTTAATACAATAATTGAAATAGTTAAACTACTTATTACATTTTAAATAGGATAACTTGTAATTTCCAATACTGGTGTTCCCTAATCTGAAGCATTACCAAAGTCGCTAGAGGGGTCTGAAAACATGATGCAGAGTAAATGATGACAGAATTTTCATTTTGCATGATTGTGTCCATTTGTGGTTGTCAAACATTAGTAAATCATACTTGTAGTCATTGTCATAAACTACATCTGTGGTTTTTAGGACACCTGAGTAAGATGCATATGTCCTGATATAAGACATACTTGGAGAAGCTCTAGTTAAGCACCTGTGACATTGATATATTAACATACCTTCAATGTTTTGTGGGTCAGTTAAACCAGGAATTTCAATCGATTAGGCAATTACATAGACACCTATTAGAAATAATGTTAATTATGTTTATTATACCATTTATCATTATAAATGATAAAATAGAGGCTGAGCATTGTTGACACATTCCCTCTCTGGAGTCATTAGTGGTCAAGAGAAGAATTAGTGGCGCCAGTGCTGTAAGAGACTCTTTGATTTGTGACCTTTCCCAGGTTAATTATAAAGAAGCAGCCCATTAGAGTTAAGGGTGCTGGTTTTCATCTCAGTCTTACATTTACCATAGCACTATATCCATGAGGTCTCTGCTTTATTAATAGCTAAATTATTTCATGCCTTTTGATCATTCTGAATGTAATCGAATGAAATGGAATTTTTGTAGTGTTTGTGTAATTGTCTAATGCGCCACTAATGCTAAAGGATGCTCTTTTTCCAGGAATAAAGTCTGAACAGTCATTACCTGGCAATTTTCTGCTTACTTTTAGCTTTTGGTGGTCAGTCTTCAATTGTGACAGGTTAACTCTAGTGAATAGATCAGCCTGTGAAACAGTTGGCTTTATTGAATAACTTGAAGTGACTTGAATTATTTGTGTAGTTGCAAAAAAAAAGGTCAGAGGCATCTTAGCAGAGATGATTTATTGCAAAACTAAATAATTTGTTAAAAAAGGCATGATATTCACAGCATATTTTATTTTGTTTAACACTCTATACAATGTGCTACAATGAGAAAGCACAATACAGTGTTAACACAATACAATATAAATAATTACTTTAGTTTTTAGTTGCAAAAAAAAGCATAATATGTAAGTTATGGATCCATGCACATTTTGTTGAACAAAAAATAATCATGCAACCTTTTTGGAGGCAAATGAAATAACCATATATATGTATTTATATATATATATATATATATATATACAGAGAGAGAGAGAAATAGAGAGATAATTTGTGTAGTAAAAGTGTGTAGTGTATAGCCAGTATTAAAACTTATTAACATCTAATTTTTCCTTTGACTGACAAACATGAAACAACCATTTTTATGTGCAGTAGATGTGTGACCGTGGGAAATGTGTAGCGCATATTCATTTCCTGAATTTGTAAGCATTACTCTCCAATTGTTAATGGTAGTTGTCAAAGTAATATGTTTTGTTATCTTCTTTTACATCTTGCTTTGGGTTTGAATTGGTCTGTAGCTTCAAAAGTCTTTAATGGATGTCTAATAATATGTTTGGTCTGTTATTGTATCAACTCCACCACATTTTCTGCTGTAATGCCCTGTTTCAATAACACAGTCATGATATTGTCATCTCAAACTTCCAAGTAAACAGTCCTTGTTTCCGTTGTGACAGTGTGTGTGGATGGAGACTGCAGCAATAGGATGTTTGTGGCATTTCCTCCTGCATAAGCACAGCTGTGTTTGGTATGCTGGTCGCCCAAGCTCCAGTCACTTACGCTGACGCCTGCTTGCTCTTGCAAAACACACAGGCGGCACTACTGGGAGTAACTTGGTGGACAGATAACAACGGTTTGTGTAAACCATTCAAATGATGACTATGCTTGAAAAGCCATCATTTATTTCGATAATTGGCCGGCCCACATATGTTATGGGTCTTGAAAGCTCAAATGAATACCAGACATTTTAAACATAGTTTTGGGAGCGTGCTGTTATGCTTGTGGTTTGAGACACCAGAAACGTGTAAAATAAAGTTTACCTCACAACTAAGCACCCCTCATTCTTCTTTTTTTTAAACACACATGGAAACACAAGGTATGGATTGCTTTTTATGCCAGTATAAGTCTTATACTTAGTGACTGGCTTCTACAATAATAACGGCTGATGGCCTAATACCAGTGTGAGAGAGTTTCCGGAAAGGTTTTGTTTTTTTCATGCACTAGGTGATGTTCATTCAGCTTAATACCCTTTTAAGATCATGTAACACAGTTGAACAGTGTTTTGGTCCAGTGACATATACAGTACAGAGGAGACAGGGGTTTAGTCAAGGGTTCTGGCTCTGAATGGAGCTCTACTGCAGATAAATTATCTGTCTGAGAGTAAGGAGCGGTGCGGAAAGAGGGATGACTGCTTTCCTATTACTGTCAAAATGTGATAAATAAGCTAGTAAAGCCCTGCCGGATGTGCATTGGTCCTGGTTCTCATCACAACCAGACGGGTACAGATCACTGCTCTGATGCTCTGGGTCCATCTCAGAAAAAAAACTTGGCCGTATAATGCAGTTTTCTGCAAGTTTTGGCCCATATTAGGGAAAAATCATGAATACTTCATTTCAATGGTTCTTTGAACTTTTGCAAGGTCCAACACTCTTAAAAATAAGGATCCAAGGGGGTTGGGGGATAGATTTCATGGATGCTAGTGAAGTGCCCATGAGCTCCATTAGAGAGCACTCCACCTCAGACTCTTGCCCCTGTCCTCTGGACTCCATTGTGAATTTGAAAATGTAACCTGTTCCTTGCCCCTCATGTGATCTTACCATGTGCTACCCTTGTCTGTGTGTGATGTTCTGATTGGTTAATTTTGATATGTGGTCTCCTTGTCTATTATAGAAGTTGCTCACACACACTCCCAAGATTGCTGATTATTAAATAGCAATGCCTTCTTCCAAGTTTTTTAAATATTGTTTATCCTTGGACTGTTTCCTCCTTTATTATTGTTTGCTACCTGTCCTGACCATTGCCTGTATATTGGATTATTCTTTTGCCTCTGCCTTGCATTATACTTTTTGATGGTGCTCGACCCTGCCTGTTTTGACCTAGTGGTTGGCAGAGTGAGGCTTTATAAAACACTGAAATAAAGCAAATGCGTCGAGGCTTCGAAACTTTTCGACATCCATCTCTACGGTGACACCTAGTGGTCATTTTCAAGTTTAGTTCTGAAACAGCTTCAGCAAAGAAACAGTTCAGCAAATTAATGAATTAAAGCATATGTAGTGTAAGATGACCCAGTAATTTGGGGGAGTGGTTCTTTACGTAAATGCTGTCAACTTGGGTTTGAATTCTGAGTTAGCTTCACATCAACCATCACTATTTTGACCATGTTTGTGCATAAAGCCTTGCATTTGGATCCCCAACAAACCTCATGGCTCCCACATTACAGAATAACCAGCCATACATGGATCCCACGTCTTTATTTAGCAATCCAGCCATGAATCCAGCAGTACAGTTAATGCATCTTCATCAAGGTCATTCAAGTATTATGTATTGGACTTTATTAAACTGGCAAGCTTATCTTCATTGGACAATTTATGTTTAAAGCTCTCTGATTTAGGCTCTGCATGACCCAGATTGGAGTTATGGATGTCAATCCAGTTTTTAGCCATAAGGGTTGCCACCCCAGTGTTACCAGGTATCATAAATGAATCCACTCCATCCAATGATTTCGCTCCAGCAGTGGCGGTTTTAGGCATGGGCGAACAGGGCAGCCGTCTGGGGCAGCATTTTTTCATGACACAATTTTTATGAGCACCCCCCCAGCCACCCCCCCTAAGCAGTTTTCTAATGCCTATCATAGCCTACCTGTGACTATGGTGTTAAAATAGCCTAGTTTCAAATCTAGCGCACATAAAAACAAGACGTGCGCATATGCGCGCATGGAAGACAATTCTCGTGAAGAAGCATTTCTGCTCCACGAGAGCACACATCACTATGCACGTGCAAAAATTCGCTCTCTGTATTACAATTGCCAGCTGGAGTGCCCATGAACTCTATTAAAGAAAACTCCACCTCAGACTCCCTTGTACTCTGGACTCCATTCCTGTACTCCTTGAACCTCATGGGATAATTGTCATGTGCTACCCTTGTCTGTTTCTGATGTTCTGATTGGTTCGTTCATTACATGTATCTTGTTCTCATTGGTTAGTTTAGTCATATTATCTCCTTGTCTAACATAAAAACTGCGCGCACACACACTCCAAGATTGCTGATTGTTGAATACCTCCCTTGTTCCTTGTTTCCTTTTTTCCATTTCCATATTTCTAAGTGTCCCATGTTTTTGAATCTTGGACTGTTTCCTTGTTTTTGATTGTTTGCTGCCTGCTCTTACCATCGCCTGGATATTGTAGTACTCTTTTGCCTCTGCATGGGATTATACTGTTAGCTATTTTGCTATACTGTTGCTGGTGCAACAACCATGTTTATGCATAAGGCCTTGCGTTTGGGTCCTCAACTCCATTTTCACACTCCCATTACGCATTACGTTTTTATAACGCATTTCTTTTCATGTTTCACTATTGACTTAAATAACCAAATTTTTTAAGAATGTAAAAGTAAATAAGTTGGGTTCAATATAGGTTCATTTGCGACACGAATACACATGACTTGCAACCACAATGTGTTCTGTGCAATAATTTATTGGCTGCCATGGGCATCTTCCATCAAGGAACTATCTAATCGAAAAGCCATTTTTTTCGTTGTCTGTCATACTCAAGAAATAGTTCACTCAATGCAAACTGAAAATTTCTGAAAATTAACCCTCAGGCAATCCAAGATGTAAATGACTTTGTACATTAAAGCATTTAGAATTACAACTAATCTGTAGTCCAGTCCATTCAAGGCCAGTCCGTCAAATTATCAGCTGTGAAAAGTGAAAAGCAACATGTTTGTAGGAAACATATTCATTAAGGTAATTTAACACAAAATATGAGTCCATAATACATAACAACACTCCCTCCAATAAAAAAGGTCCTGCTTTTGCTTGTAAATGGCACTTGATCAGTTTATTTTTCTCTCCTTATTCAGACAATATGTCTTTTTTTCACTAGAGAAAGCAACATTATGAATAGAGAACCCATATTTTAATCAGATAAAACAGTCTGGATTGTGTGTGGATTGCTGTGATTTTTTTTGTCAGCTGCTTGGACTCTCATTCTGATACGGCACCCATTCACATTCACAGAATGCATTGATGAACAAATGGCCTGATTCTAAATTTCTCCAAATCTGTTCTGATGAAGAATCAACCTTATCTACATCTTGGCTGGCCTGAATGTGCATATTGTTGGTCCAACCCTGACATAAATTCCCTGCTTAAATCACTTCTTTTTGGTCATAGCAGTTTTAAGATTACCTGAAATCCAAAACCCCTCTAAACATGTCTGGGACAAGATCAGCTTTATTTACCAGTGAGAACTGCAGTCAAACTGTTCCCAGACCTGCTGGTCAAGCTAAAGCAAACAGTGCAACTCAGATCACCCAGAAATTGGCCTCCCACTGCAGCAACAACGGCAGCACCAGCTCCCGACCGCCGATCCCCACAGACAGACGGGCAGGCCTGGCGACAGCGGTGCAGCGGCAGACCGCGGCTGTTTGTCTTTCATGTTCTCATAGCGCTCCCCCCTCAGCCAGCCCGTGACAGTTTGCCGTGTCGCTGCGGCTTTTCCCAGGCTGCAGACAGCTGAGAGAGAGGGAGAGAAAGAGGGAGGGTGTCTCCCAGATCAAACAGGAACTCCCTGACAGTGATGAGAAGCTTGGGAAATTAGGAGCAAGCCAGGCAAACGCATTATGCAGAGTGGCAGAGACAGCGTGCTAAGAGTCAGCAGCAATAACAACAACAGATGAAGAGAACTGTGGTTTTCAATCTGTGCCAACTAGTGGAGAACAGTTTCACTTCTCAGCACAAAGCTGAGCTGGGCATTTAACTGTGCTCCACTATAAAAGAAAAATCACAACTGTGGACCGTTCAGTTATCAGTATGGATGACGGCATTCAAATTCGAAAATTAACAACTTATTATTTTTTTTTTATCATTGCTTGACCCTAACCCTTTTCCATATTTTAGTCATTTTGTTGTAGGTTTAATGGACAATAACAACCCTGAGGTTGTGATCACACCAAACAAATAAACTCATGTTCGCACTAGTCTTTAAAGCCTTAATGCATTTAAACTATTCCAACTTTTCAAACAAGTCTTTTGAATTCAATTGTTGGTCACACTGAAGTCATACGTACTGTACATCGTGTATCTTGTTTATTGTCTGATTTAGCTTTTTCCTTTTGGCAAGTGTATTTAGGCTTTAAAATTCACAAAAGCTGTGTTCATTTGTCAAGCTTATCAGGATGACCAAATTTTATAAGTACCAAACTGTTGTTGGTCACAGAGCTTGTTCTGAAACCATTTAAAAGCCAATGACAACATACTATTGGGTTTTTGTTGAGGTAGCCAGGGTGATTATAACTTTCAGGTTGGCCTACAAAACCTTACAAAATTAGCACAAAGTGCAAAAGCATCCTGGCTCCTGACAATTTTTCTTTACTAAAAGTTATTTTACATCAGAACTTCCACCCTTACATTCAAAGTGAAGGATAGTTCTCTAAAATTGCTCTGAGATCATTCACTTTTCTGCCCCGTCTCTCTCTCTGTCTCTCCACTCCCCTTTATCTTACTCATCTCTGCTCTCTCCGCTTTGAAGAAATCATGCAATTTTGTGACTCCACTAATGAAACAGTCATTTAGTTGTGTACTTTGATGTATCATTCATTATACTCTCTTCGGTTGCCTCACGCTTCCTTTTATTTGCTAGCACTGTGTCCGAGGCCGTCTTTGGGTTGTTGTTGTCTAATTAAATGTAATTGCTTATTTTTTGCGGTTGTTGTGCACCCCGTCTAGCCTTGTAATAAGAGAAATTGCACGGATGGTCCGCAGAGGAGCGACGCCACTGACAAGACGCTCCTGCTGTCACTCCTGGGCACGGCTTGTACATCTGCCGCGAGGAACCTTGTTATTACACTCCTCTGACACAAACACACAGATTCACACCCGCAGAGGCCTGCTCAAGACATTCACCTTACGGGAAACAAGTCTTACTCCACGCTGTCACTCAAAACTCTTGCGCAAGATTTTTTGTTTGTCATCTTAGGGGTTGAGATGGACTGCTTGGTGTTATAAGTAAAGTGAAAAAGTAGACAAACAAGTAAAGTTGAACTTTGTTAAGGGTTCTTCTAGAAAACACAAAGTTTAGTTGTTGAAGGTTGTCTACACAACAGAACAGGCATTTGTGTTTACTGTAAATAGAAGCTATTTTTCATATATTGGTTGGTGATTAGTATGGCCCATCCAATCACAATTTATATTCAGTTTTGGCCCTTGAAGTTTGTTTTTAAGTTTTTTGTTATTTTGTATAATTTCTGTCAAAAACAAATATACCAATATATATATAATCTGGGGTGTAAACAATTCACAAATTTTTTTGCGTTCAGTGCATGTGCATTGATCTCGAAATATAGATTTTGAATTGTGAATTATTTGTTTTAGTCAATAATAAATTTCAACTTAAAATTAATATGGAATTAATCATGATTTGTTAAAATGTCACTCAGTATTTTATATAGTATAGTATAATGCTGTAAGACTCATATTTCTTATTTGTTTGAACAATTTTTTTCTTCTTTGTTTGCATATGAGGCTGAAATATAATATTGTAACATTTTAGGTTGTTTTATGACTCAAGTGTCAGATAATCAGGAAAAACCTAGAAATAATAGTACATTTTAAAATGTTTATTTCCAGACCAGTGTAATTGTATTTTGGTATTATTAAGAGTATTGGTATTTAGATATTGGTATATAGAGTATTTTTTCATAACTGTGCTTAAATACAGATAAACTGTCAACCTAAAGAATCAACCCCAACTACCACCCAACTCTAATTGGGGCAATGAATCTTTTCAACCTCCCATGATGTCAGTATTTTAAAAGTACGACAAACACACCGCAGAAGACATAAATCTCCACTAGTGTCCTCCAAAGTTATCCCAAAAATTTCAGCAGAATTCCAAACGTGGCGGAGACACCTATAGGTTTGTCTGGAGGTCCCTTGACAGTGTTTGACGGAGAAGACAGTAAATTACAAGCCAAGCGACGATGTAATGAGGACCAGGGAGTTCGGTCGACCCTAACAGGCGCTCAACTGAAGGTGTGTCTCCCGAGCTGGATAATTAATCACGGCACTGATCTGGAGTCAGCTCCTCTAATGACAGGCCTTCCCTGCAGCACTGTAAGTTCGGGCCCTCTCTGCTCTGGTGCCAGGAGGTCTGCCACCGAGTGCACGCTGGCTCCGGATCAGGTTTCAACCCCGTATGAAAGAGTCTGGCCTGCGTAACATGAGTCTAGTTCATCTACAATGATCAATATGAATCTCACTTCCTGCAGAGTAAAGGCTTTTTCAATTAATTGTTTTCAGGCTTACAGATGGTATGCTTTCACACATTGTTTCGTTAGTCTCTTGTGAAAAGAGTAGAACTACTAGCTTATAAGATTACAATTTCATATTAGAAACCAAAAATCTGTGTATTAAATGTACTATTAAACAGGATTACTATTTAACAGTATGTATCATATGTTATCATTTTTATATAATCACTGCATTACTACTAATTACTACTTTTTTGTAATAATAATCAATATTTTGTTACTATTTATTTTTATTAAACTTCCATGTAATTACTAAATTACATAGAACCAGAAAATATAAAGATCTAAATTTAAAATAAACAAAAATTGCAATAGCATCTCAGTGGTACTAAAATAACACATACACTGTATGTATTATGCAATGCCTGCAAAAATGTGTTTTCCCCCTCTGTTGATGTGTTTTGGACAGGCTCTAATTCTACAAACTTGGACCGTGTCATTATTTATCCATGAATCTCAATCTTGTCTCCTTCAACACTTTATAATGTCTCCCTGGCTCCACACAGCCCTGTCCCCCACTGAGCATGTTCAGAGTGAGTTATATATCAACAAACGACTCAACAGAGGACGTCTAAGTGCACAGCCAGTCGTTTGATGTTGAAGAACTGTCTTCCGGAAGCCCTGTTCCATGTGCATTGTCTCCCGAGCCCCCTCTCAAAAATCAGCAGTCACCTCACGCCGTGATGATAAGATCTGTCAAACTCTGTTATTACAACATTACAGACCCTCGGTTTTCCATCGTTCCAGTGCTTCAGCGGTGAGTCAGGCTGATTAGGAAACATACAAGGGTGTGGTATGGAGCCAGCCATGAGACGTTGAGAGGATTAAAGGAGGACCACTCCTTGCATTTCTCCAATTAATTCACTCACACTGCTCTTGACCCCTCAACGGGCTCCTCTGAGGAGAACCGGGGCTACTTGAGCGGCTGGCTTGCAACCCCCAACAGTTTACGTCACCACTAATCCTCCTGATATTTCATTAATGCCCAGTCCATCCACCATAAGCCCCCATTTATCACAATGCTTTCATGATTCAACCTACAAATTAGATTAAGGCACCAAGGCGGAAGGAAAGTGGGAGACTTGAGGACAGGACACAAATATCTGGCTTTCCTCTTTAAGCTTCTGTCTCTGGGAAGAGCACGGAGAACATGTGACATCAATTATCATTAGCATTGCGGTCTGTGTGTCGGGAACTTCGCCGCAGTGCGGCCCATTATCATCTTGCTTCAATGTCTTTTAAGTATGGCAGATTATCCAGGCTATCAGGCATTCTCTCTTTGTTATCTTTCAAACGAGGATTTCTTTTTATACAATTAGTGAATCCATTTGTCTCTTGCTACGAAGAACATCAGACATTCCAGATCATCAAAGAATGTCCAGTTGAAAGGGAACTAAATGCATTTGGAGAGGATTTCTGATTAGAACTTGCTATATATAGCTAAATATGTTGCATCACCTCAAAACAGCTTTTAAATCTTTTTTTTTTACCAAATGATCATTTTCAAATGGCTCATGGCTGACAAACACCAGCGAGCTATTCTAAAATAATTGCCCTCTTCTGATTTTGTGTGGTTGTTCTCTGCTCCTTTCCCTACAAGGTCATGAACAAGAGCAAAGTGCCTGCCAAAGCACTAAGTGTGAATTTGGGGATTTGACTGGAGTGGCAATGCTTCATAGTCAGCAACGCTTGGAAGGAAAACTAATGTCTTTCAGGGCTTCACATTAAGGATCTTACTGCAGTGGGTTTAGAAAAGTCTATGTTTGGAGCTGGAACTTTTTGGTAAATTAAAAAATGTAGAAAAAGTGAGAAGATTTTGGTAATACTTTATTTCGATAGGCCACTTTCTACTAACAGAAACGTCTTGGTTACGTATTGTAACCCTCGTTCCCTGAAGAAGGGAACGGAGACGTCACGTCGAGACCGACGAATA
>JAUMHI010000053.1:3231449-3256480 GCA_032359435.1 Enteromius unitaeniatus | reverse complement strand
CTAGATTAACATTTCATCATTAACTAATCACTTATAAATGACTTACAACGGAACGTTATTCTAAAGTGTTACCGAATAAAGTCCCCTTTTCAGATGATCAAATTTGGTCTGTAGTCTGGAGGAAGACTGGAGAGACATAGAATCCAAGCTGCTTGAAGTCCAGTGTGAAGTTTCTGTAGTCATTGATGATTAAGGGTGCTGTGCATCTTCTGGTGTTGGTCCGTTGTGATTTATCAAGTCTAATTTCAATGCGGCAATCTATCAGATGATTGTGGAGCACTTAATGCTTCCATCTGCTGATAAGCTTTATGGTGATGCTGATTTCCTTTTCCAGAAGCACTTTAGCACCTGCCCACAGGAACAAAAAAAACTTCCAAGTGCTTTTCTGACCATGATATTACTGTGCTTGATTAGCCAGCCAACATGCCTGACCCGAAGCCCATACAGAAAATGGATATGTTGAAGAGAAGCTGAGAAACAGTGAATCCAGCAGAGCAGCAGAGCTGCGGGCTGATTGCCTCCATGCTCACTTTCAAGCTCTAATAATCAAAAAAAAAAAAACTTTTCAAATGTTTTACTTTTCAATGTTATGAATCTATAATAAATTACATTTTTGAAACGTTACAAAAAAATGCTCTTTTTCACAATATTTTATTTTTTAGATGCACCTGTACATCATTTATGTTTCATTTATATGGGAACATGTGCATTACATGTACTTTATTATGAGGAAATTGTATATTGTGACATATATTGATGTATTTAGAAAAAAGCACTCAAATTTCATTTTCTGCCCATCATTTGACCATGACATCTAATTGTCCAAAAACATTTTAATAAAACTTTCAATGTTAGCTTTCAATTAATTTTGGGGTATTTTGGTAACACTTTAGAATGGTAACGCTTGTTAACCATTAATTACAACATTTCCCTCAACAAATTCTGAATTTGCTGCTTATTAATAGTTAGTAAGGTAGTTGCTAAGTTTAGATATTTGGTAAGATTAGGGATGTATAACATGGTCATGTAGAATAAGCCATTAATATGTGCTTAATTAGCACTAATAAATGGCTAAAATTCTAGTAAAAGGCAAGCTAATAAGCAACTAATAAGTGTGACCATAAAATAAAGTGTTACTGGTATTTTCTTATATACCGTACATCTGAGCCGCTGGCACACATCTTCTCAACAATCTATACACTCCAAAGTATCAAACAGTGTGTGATGAAATTTAGTTCTTTTATTTGGGCTTAATCCAAACAAAAATAGTGATGCTGGCAACAATATGTGTTTTCTATTTTTATTGTAATAGTCAAATAGAGTTTATTTTAGACTAACAATAAGCATTGTAGTTGCAGACAGGTCTAATGTTGTTTTTTATAAAACTAACAATTATATAAAGATTAACTTGTGCTGAGCTATTTTTAGTGTCTCTGACAATGTTTGGAATGGGCTTACGTTCAGCTTTAAGTCAACTGTTGTTTTTAGGTCTCCGCTTACTCTAAACACATTAGTTTGGATGGGAAACACCTGTTCTTATAGATGAGATTAGAAGCATCTCTCAGAGTGCAGGACTGTGTTTGACTGATAATAAGATTCTCTTGAGTCTGTATCAAAGACTTCGATCACAGACTTAAGTGATAAGAGTATAGTTGTAGTTTATGTAAATTCTGTCATCATTTGTTCATCCTCATGTGGTTCCAAATCTGGATGATTTTCTTTCTCTGGTGAAACAGAAATAATGTTGCTCATGCTGCTGTTTTTCATACACTGAAATAAATGGGGACTGGTGTTGCTGAGGTCAATAAATTACAAAATGTTAATGAAACATGTCCACAGTTGATGTGATTACCTACACCTGTAGTTACACTATTATACTATTGTACACCTGTGGAAACTTGGAAAAATGACTTCATGCATCTACTAAAAATCCATAAAAAACCATAAAACAAACTTACCAAATAAGCCAAATTCATAAAGGACTAAAGCAAATAAATAAATAAAATAAAGGCCATTTCTTTTTAAAACAGAGGCAATCCTGTAGATGCCATAATCAATACAGGATCAGAGATCAAGATAACAACAGGAGAATCACCTTGAATTGAACTGTGAAACTGTTTCCCTACAGATGGTAATCTTTCTTGTTGAATTAACCTTTGATATCTGTGTAAGAAGAGAAGATGTTTGCCAGCGTTATAAAGAAAAGCCACTGATATTGTTTCCCGTATCAATGGGCCTGTGGGGATAAAGCTAAAAAATGCTGGAAAACATCATAGAGCTAAAAATATGTAATGCAAGAAACTATGATGTCAGCGACAAGCCGATTATATTACCGCCATGAATAGCGCTGATGTGCCGCTCAATATAAATGTCGCCCTCTGCCACCTTAAAATAATGTGATATAAAAACTCAAATAAAGTAGTATCGGGCAGCTTAACTTCTTTTATGTGAGACCGCTCTGTTGTTTTATGATATAATTGATGATACTTAGCCTTTGTGTCGGTGTGTATTTTCTCACAAGGCAGCCAACTGTAAAATAGGAGGTTAATTGACGTAGCCTATGGGGGTGACGCGAGGTCACCGCCGCCGTCTCGGAAATATCCTCTCTGTCAGTTTCAAGTTCTCCGGAATCTGTTTGGACCTCCTCCCTGTTTTTTTTTTTCTTTTTATTTAGAAGGAAACTGTTAAGCGTCCCTCGGGTAATGCTGAGTGATGTAGCCCCAAGTCTGCACACATGAATAAGCACCTTGAAAATAAGCACGCTGCCTGGGCTCTATGGGGGAAGAGAGAGAGAGCCTTTGAAGTCATGTAATGTACACCTACCCCTCCCTCCTTCTCTTTGACTTATTTATGGTATTTGTTTCAAGCATAGTTGAGAAGAAAAACTTTTCCCCCGTCTTTGCATTCATATTTAGAGTGAGGGTCGGTGAATGGGCCCGGGCTGGAGCACACTTGCCCCTCTGAGGAGATGGATGGTGGGCTCTTTTGTGTGTGGAGGAAGTGTATTTGAAAAGGTCATTGATGGAGACCCAAGGATGCCCCTCTTTCATGTGGATTGGAGCAGCTTGTTTGTCATTAGCACCAGGCGCTGAGGTGCTAAATGTTGTTTGCTTTTCGACAGCGGCCAAAGCCGCTCTTTTTGAAGCTGCCCCTCCAGATTAAGGCTGCCCGCTGGTCCTCTCGGATGACACAGATAAACTTGACGGACCCGAGTCCACCTAATGACACGTATTCTTTGCCCCTAAAGCCTTGTGCAAATGAGCAAACGCAGAGCTAGTAATGTGCGGGTAATAGCTCGAATTAGGGGCGCCTTTGTTTCGCTCAGCGCCTCACGCAACCGAGTAAAGCCAACACATTTGCACCTCACTGAGATCAAAGATCCGAGCTTTTTTTTGTGTGGATGCAATCACTTAGGCAAATGAGATTCTGCGTAACCACCTCTTCGTGTAGTTTAAGTTGGGCTTTTGTGTAGAACAAATGGGGGCATTATGAGTTTGGCGGAAGAAGAGGTAATATCAAAGGGAAGCGGCCTGTCCTACTAAGCCCAGTAAACTGTACGCAGTACAAAGGAGACAATTGGGGGACATTAAATTGGCTTTGGCTACTTCCCTTCAGAGCAGGGAGAGGAGAAGTGAATGTGACATAATTGTCTTTAATGATGAAGATCAGCGGTCTGAGCGCTCCTGTGGAATGACATTGTCTCTTTTCAGAGGGAGACAGGAGATATGCCTTTCTTTTCCAAAGCGATTGTGTAAATCTCTGTTGAGGTTTACAGTGTTATCTGACTTCAACTCTGGATGACCTACAAACCTCAAAGAGGTAGACGCCTCCAGCATTTTCACTTCGGGGAATCGCTGATTCAGACTCGAGAATCACGTTTGGAGCACCTTAAAATATTTAGTGGCTGTCTTACAGAGGTGAATCAAAACATCTGTCAAGCTCCAGAACTGGAGTGAAAATGTGCCAATATGATCATGATTTGAGCAACATACCCAGATGTAACCCTCTATAGGAGTAATTGTGAATTTTCAGCTTAAAAAATATTGACTGTAGATATTACAAATACAACTGTATATGTTTTATACAGAATATGTGTTCTTCATTGAACTTTGTTTAAGGGATCGGTCATTTAAAACTGACGTTGTCCCATTAGGAACTTTTTGGCTAAACCTTCAAGCACAATCAAATGCTTTTTCACTACATTAAGTTTTTCATTAAAACAACTTTAACATTGTGTTTCATCTTGGAATTTTAAATCTTAACACAAATGAAACTTAACAAGACTCTTCTTTTTCAGCGTTTTTCATACACCCCACACACACAGTAAGTAGATGTTGACTTACCATTGAAGCATCGCTGCCTGTCAGTATAGTAATCCCAACAGACAACGGCATCTTTCCTGACCTCCTGTTGTATAGATCACATAATTCAAACTTAGATCACTAAGATCACTTAGATCACATTTTTTTCTTAGAAATACATCATGCTCTGTTGGTATGGTATGGTAACTCTGTTATCATACCATATTTTTCCTTTAAATTGGTGGAATTATGTCTCAGAATTATGTAAGTTACAGGAAATTATGTCACTTTCACTCACTGATAAGATTTGAAGCACTGAGAAGTATCTGTGCTCTCTCTGAGAAAATATTTTAATCTAAAAACTTCTTACACCAATAATTATTTTGTAGAACGTCAACTCTTGGTTATTCAAAGATCTTTTAATCATGTTTTCATTAGTGTCATGTGTTCTTAGCATTCATGCCAGCAAGTGGAGTTTTTCGAAAATAATTTATAAAACTGACAATTCTACTACTAGAATTACAGAACAGAATTATTGGACACTAAATGTACCCGCAATAATAGAATCATTCATATTGTATATGTATAATGTACAGCATGTATATATATGACATAGATGAATAAATAAATTTACTAACTAGAATAAAACAAACACACAAATAAATAAATCTGAAAACCTGGAATGGAGGGCTTAAGTTCTGTACTTCTTTATAGTGTGGGGCAAACTATTTATTTTAATGCACAATGGAATCCAGCTATTTTCCCTTTGTTCCTCTGCTAATGGACTGATACTCAACAGTGACTTTTTATGAGTAGGTGTGGAAGTTTTTGCACTAATCAGACACCTAAACGATGATGACACCCAGCACCATGGTGACAGTAAAGAAGTTGTCTCTGTCCTCCACATGACACAACCATACGCTCAGTCAGCCACATCAGCTGCTCATTGCTGCTGCAGAAAATATAAAGTATGTCTGTAATAATTTTAAGTCAGACATAACACTATTATGTCAGTTCTAGATATTGAACAAAACAATACAGCATATACGATTTCTCTTTTGTATGCATGAAGAAAAATAATTAAAAAGCCTATAATAATTTCTCAAAGGCAGAATTTAATCAAATAATGAAATAGAACAAATGTCACGTTTTAACATCTCATAATGTACAGTATTTAATGAGCATTAAAGATGATAAAGACAGAGGACATAAACATGTGCAATTGCACATTCAATGTTGACCAATTGTATATTATTAAATGTACACAAGTATTGACATATTACTTATCCTATAAAAAACAATAGAAAAAATCTATAAAAAAATGTACGTCACATTTATAGTCTCGGATGATATTGGAACAATGCCTCAAACTTTACAAGGTTATCAAATATTTCACTATAAATAGTTTATTATCAAATACTTCCAAAACCAAATTACATTTAAACAATATTAACTAATTCAGGTTAGCTACTATTAAATTGTTGCAAAATTATAACTGTGGCTACTTTTCATTTGTTTCAGTGCGGTTTTGTGACTGAGAATGTTTTAATAATTAAAAAATAAATAAATAAAAAATACATGACAGGTGCATGAGTGATGTTTGCCCTAAACTATTCCAGCATCTGCTCTGTGTTACGTGAGTGAAAAATGAGAGGCTGTTTGTCCTTTTTCTCTCTTCATTTTCCAAAGGCATAATACAGTAGTTACA
The DNA here is from genome assembly GCA_032359435.1 of Enteromius unitaeniatus. Classification (NCBI taxonomy): domain Eukaryota; kingdom Metazoa; phylum Chordata; class Actinopteri; order Cypriniformes; family Cyprinidae; genus Enteromius; species Enteromius unitaeniatus. The sequence continues at coordinate 3,250,471 of JAUMHI010000053.1, read as the reverse complement.
GAGCCAGTCATTTGTCAACACAAATGAAAATCACTTTTCCACAAGACATCAAACAAGACAAATATTTATCATGTAATTTAGATAATTATGGCGACAGGCCTTAGCAATCAAGATGTCTATAAATCACCTCGTAAAGCAGCATGAAACAAGACTGAGCATTCAGACCATTCTCAGATGTTCAATGACATAACAAGCCCTTTTAGTTTAATGATGATATAAACAGTCAGATAATGTGTCAATGTTATGTATTGGAATACTAACACATATTTGCCAAGATTTCAAATATCCAACCAAAATTTTTTTTTAATCTTTTAAATCGAATTATCTAAGCTATGCAATTCTGTCAGTATTCATTTGTAGTATTCATTCTGTCAGTATTCACTTATACAGTATGTTAATACTTGTCATAAAAAATATACACTCATTTTCCATAAGCAACTCTGAGCAATGGAATTTTGCCTGTGAGCTTGATCAGGCCTAAACACTAAAAGGTTTAAAAGAACTTCATTCATTTGAATTAGGAATGATTGTGAATGCTATATCACCAGATTCTCGTATTCATCTAGTTGTTAACTAGCTGTTTAATGCCCTCTTCAAGTCCAAGTCTTTAGCTTGAGGTAAACAGAGCCACAGAGAAGGTGGCGTTCTGCTCTCTAACTCTGTGTTTGGACTCTGTCAGGCCGCTGTCTGCTGCTGAAAACCATGCATCTTAAAGAGCTCATATCTGTGACGCCTGCCATCATTACAGTCGGATCTTGCTGTCTGTAATTTGCAAGCATGGCAGTCAGTCAGCTAGTAAAACAGCACAGGGTCATTCTACAGCCAACACTGACCCACAAACCTCTACTCTATGTGACACAGACGAGACATCTCTGTATTTATGCACATAGCTAAGACTTGGGTATATAATTCCACAAATGCTAAATGCAATTGAATACAATAGCATAAAACAGCTCAGAATCTGAATCATTCTTCCACGAACTGAAAACGTGACGCTGCTATTTTCATAATATTCCAGGATATTCTGTTTTAATCACCACATCAGTATTTCCCCCCCTTTGATGCAAACATCTAACACTGACTGGAAAGTAGGTAGGTAAGATCACACTAGTAATTACACACAACCTTAAAATTAAAGACAACCACTCAAATGTCATTCATTTATGGCGGTATCTACCATTATAATAAAGAACTGTGAAAGACATCTCTTCCTCACAAAATGTTTCCTTGATTGTATCCTTTTCATTTCCTCACAGTTTTCTTAATTTGGATTTTTCAGACAAGTAAATCAAATAAAGCGAAAAAAAAAAATTGAATCAAATTTTACACGCATACAGCCATGTGTCCCATTCATCATTGCTGAAAACAGCCAGACTACCATCAACGGCGCATGCTTTTGAGGGTAAATGCTCATTTCACATTAATGTGTTTGGGTTCTTTTTAAGTAACTCTGCGTGTGAGCCCCAGTTACTTACCTATTTGTTGAAAAATAGTATGTGCCGTGAAGTGTTGACTGATCTCAACTTCAAAGTGAACCAGGCTTTAGGGGCAGTTCGCAAACATTCACACTGCTATGTTCAGAAGCCCCTGTATTGCTGCTTTATTGTACCTAGTTTAAAAAAAGAAGGAAATCCACCTTTTCACACTTATGTTTGCAGATTATTTCTTCCCGGACACTTGATTCCTCTTAGTAAAGTTGGCCTTGACCTGTTGCGAAACTCTTTTGCCATCAAAGACTTAACTGCTTTACTGTACGCAGACTGCGGAGGTTTGGGTTTCTTTTGCACCATTGTGCAGCTTTGGATTCCATCCACAGATGTTTGTGGTCTTCAAGCTGTTGACGGTATTGACAAAAGCTGGAAGAAAACCTTTCCAGTGCCAGTCAAGGCATATGGATGGGAAAGGGACAATTGCAAACTGTATATCCTGTGCTTTGAAATGATTACCCCATGGCTTTGTCTCTCTTGACAGCTCCAGGTAAAAGACTTAAAGTTTCCAATTACAGCTGGGAGAAATGCAAAAGGAAGGGAAAAAAAAGAAAAAAAAGAAAGGAATTTGTGAATGAGGGTGTGTTTTGAGGGTATTTGCTCTCTTGCTGCATAAATGACCAACACAAAACATAAAAGAGCTTAATAATAATAATCATTTAACCATGTATAAATAGCTTGAAGTCTAATATATGTGCCATAATGATTTACTAGAAGCTCTGAGCAGACAGTGCCATTAAACGCTGCCACTATCAGTAAGCATCCTTGAACTTTAAAGAGAAGGTGACTATAGTCGGTCTCCACGTGCTAGACCATATTAAAGCCTCTCACCTTCAAAGAGAGAGACAGACAGAATTCACAAGCAGACCTCAAACAGATGCTTGTTTGTAATGTGTGACCTGTCTATATAAATGCTTTTGAAAGCATCAGATCAATCAGACATGCATGGCTTTTTAATCTACGTTTCAGGGTTGTTTAGTTTGCACGGATGCTTTTTTGTTTTCTTTATTGTTGTAACATTGGTCTTTCGTGTTTTCTTAAGTCTTTGTATTCAGCCTAAAAAAAACATGCTTTTAAAATAACAGATCACTCACTGATGATTTTGATCTCTGTGTTCTCTTTGATTGATTTGTTTCAACAGGTACAACAAATGATTTCAAAGTAATAAAAAAGTAAAAAAAAAAAAAAAAATAGCCTCCCAGATGCTATTAAACAGTGACCACCCAAAGACTTTGAATTTTACTCTTTTTAGTAATGGAAAGGTCTCTTATGGCTTATTAAATGTAGACACACCTTATTAAATACCTTAATTAAATTCTAGACATGAATGCGTTCCAGCTCTCAGCTCTGACCACACCTAACTTATCATGAGTGTCCCTTAGAAACTTAAGATGCAACTTAACGCAAGCATGATTTAAGACATTGCATACTTTATATCATCTTTATTTAGAATAAAATAAACATTTAAATCAGCTCTATATGACTGTAAAAACTAGATACACAATAAAGACTAGGAAAAGACCGATGCACCTTCTTTCAGGGTTGACAAAAATATCTGAATTAAGTGCCAACTGCCTTATATTATTTACAGAATAATACAGTAATTTACTGTAAGATTTAAGTTCCGTTGAGAAACAATTATATCTACTCTGCAATGCTGCCACAAGAAAATGAAGGAAAAACAGAGTATCCCATTTGAAGTCCTGATTCCCCTCAATCGCTCGTCGCCATCTCTGATCAAGTCTGTTTTTTCGCTTATCTGGGAGCTTTGTGAAAGAAAATTCCTCGAATATTCATTCAGTGTCTCTGGCAAGTGTGCAGGCTCCGTGATGACTTGCTGCCATCTCTTTGATTTTTGCAGGACAGACCTTCTGCACAATCGCAGCGCTGGAATATCTCCAAGCCGTGAGTGCCTTTCCTCTTGTGCTTGGTGCAGACCTGGCCTTCCTTTAGGACGGGCTTGCATATTTTGGACCAAAAGTGACGGGCGCAGCAGAGTCCATCTGCACAGTCTGATGACCTCAGGCAGTTCTCTCCCTCTAGTCCTTCATAAAACAAAACAACAATCATGAATACCATGCACGACTTACGTTTTAAGTCTGAGAGACTATTTTAATCCATTAACTGATTGTGTTGATCTTAAATTCTGGTCGTATAGACAAATGTTTCATTACATTGCTGACATGCTCCAGTGGTCCTTACACTCAAACATCATGAACTCAAATACCAGTCACATCCCTGAAAAGTCCATGTCTTGCCCAAGCTTCGAAACTGAGTTGCAACAACACACAGAACGATTTGAAGCTATTCTACACAAATAGTCATTGTTTACCTTTTAGCATTTGGTTTTGTGGCGAGCCTTGAGATGCAACCTTTGGTGGAATCACAACAGTTGAGTTTTCTTGGGAGATGGACACAAACTCTTCCATTCCAATCTGGTGTATCATGTCAGGATCATTTGGAAGGCAAACCCCTAATAGGAATAGGAATTTGAAATCAATTGTTGGTGTCGTGTGTTATTTTTCTTAACTATACAATGCTGAAATGTCTAGCATATCATAACTTTGATCTTACCGTTGCTGCAGTGGTTGCCAGGGCAGCACATCGCATCCCGGATGCAGCGCTTCCTGCGCTTCTTGCACTGGAGACAGACACCGCGAGACAGGAAACAGAACTCGTCGCCGCTGCATTCCTCATCACTCTCGCAGATTAAAGGCTGCTGGAGTTTAGAAATGCACTATTAGTCCAAGGAACACGAAGTAAAAGCAGCTGTCTGATATAGCGCGTGCTCGTTTATGTTCTTACCTGCGGTGTATCGATGGCGAAGTTTAGGCTGCCGCTGTCCGCAGGTGACTCCTCCGGACTCGGGCTGACTGGGTGACCGGGACTCGCCGCACCCGAACCGACTTTAATAGCGTTGGAGTTGAGCACCACAGAACCGGTGGATGCCGCTTTGATGCACCCCACGAGAATGAGGCACGCTGTAGAAAACATGGCAATGTGCAGCATTGTCAGGTCTGGTATTCCTTGGAGGATGGAGGATGTATTCCCGAGGGGAGCGGAGCTCTTCTGTGGTTCCTCATGAGCTCAAGACGCTTCATTTATACGCGCGCGGGGTTGTTTGCGTTCCGCCCCTCGCTGAGAGTAACAAAGGGCTGGATGAAATTTCAAAGCGTTGTCAAGAGCTGTCTGTCTATCGGTGTTTGTATGCACGTCTTCATGAGCAGCCATCAAACAGCCACCACAGTAAAATTGCGTAGCCTACTGGATGTGAAAATCAGCTGAGAAATACGATATATTAGGCTACAATATTTACAAAGCATGCAATGTGTGTGTGTGTGTATATATATATATATATATATATAGCCTGTATGTGCTTGTGTGTGTGTTCAACCTAGATGCTAAAGCTGAAAAGTTGCAGTTTATCAATGTACAGTGTATCAGTCTTCACTGATATAAAATAATAATACATTTTATTACTGGAAAATGTTATTGTAATAATCATATTTCTTTTTATTGCTGAAGACAGTGTTTGAAAAATGATATCAAATCATACAAATCACTTGGATATTTAAAGATGACTCTACAGATATTTATTTTCCCTTTTTTTTTTTTTTTTGTATATTCCATGTAGGAAATGCAGTAAAGATTTCGCAGAAGTTGAGTCATAATCGTGATGGGGGCCCTTTGAAATGCGGTTGATTAAACAAGTGCAGAAGATCAAAGTGAATATGCAAATGAGAAGAAGTGAGAAGTTCACCGAATTAATTATCATTCAGTCTGTGCTTTTAAACAAATAGTGAGTGATTAGCAATCTGAGATAAGAATGTGACGCTCTTAGGTGACGTGGTCCGTCCATTGATCTGTCTGATTATAAAGATTTGAGCAGAACGGAATAAAATAATTACCCGAATAATCTCTCTTCTGATTTATCTATACGTTTAATGGAGGAAGCATGTGTTCATGTAGCCCATCTTGATCAATACATAGCGTCACCTACTTTTCTTTGTCTACTGAGTAGGCTCCTACCAGATTTGAGACAGTGTAGCAATATCTTAAATTGTAACATGAAAATAATAGTAGGCCTGATTGTATCGTATGATATTTCGGTGGACATAAACTGCGCGAATGGTTTAACAATTTCAAAGTGTCTGTCTCCCCAAAACTCCGGGATAACTCCCAAATCAATGTCTTTGATGTTGTTGACAGGGGTCACTTCTAATAGACGGCCACAGGACAAACGCTCAATACACTTCATTAAACGCGAATTGGCAGGGTTCATCCCCATCCCTTTGTCTATTGGCTTTGTTTTAATTGTACATCCAAAGCCTACAGTGGTGTAAAATGAAGCGTGTGTAAAGGAGCCTTTGATGAGCTCAGATCAAACAGGACTGAAGCCCGTGTCTTAATCAGACTACTACTGCGATGGCATTTTCGCAAACAGTCCATTTGTTCGGCTTTTAGCGGCTTTTTGTAGACATTGTACTCAGCAAATTCATTTTAGTGGGATGCCAGGTAATCCTTTTTTAAAACTCCTGATGCACAGCTTATTCAGGAATCCAAGTTTTATTCACTACACAGGAATAAAATGTTGTATTTACAAGAGGCGGCAACAGTAAAATGATTAATTACACGAGTGTTATAGTATACAGGTAGCTTTAATAATCATAATTAACAAAATAGGTAATTAGTCTAACTATTCGTTGTTAAAGGATGCCAAGCAGTGTATTTTTTGCAACTTGTTGCATTAATATAATACAAGGTTACAGGTGTGCCTGTCAATGGCTTTAAAAGTGATGGAAGTTCTGGTCTGCTATTGGCTTTATTTGAACATGTCTTTTCAAAGAACCGGTTCAAAACATTGAATTCGTTTTATGATGTAAGGTAATTACCTCATTACTTGGCATCCTGATGTGGCACGCATGTTCTAACATGTTTCAATACTACATAGGGACATGCGTATTAGTTTATATATAAGCTATATATTTGTCATTTATTTATTTATGTTTTATTATCAAGGAGGTTAATGCGCCCTGGTTCATTTCGTTGCAGCCTGCAGATATTATGGTTTGCATTAGCCATGTTGCATATAGAATTTATTGAATTATTAAAATCCATTCAAACTCTTGACTGTAAAATTTTAATACCATCTTATGCTCATAAACTGCAGTATCTTTCCATTATGTTTTACTTCATTAACTGTTCCTGCTAGTTTTATTACTATCGGATCGTATTTGTTCACATGGTCTGTGTTCACTAAGTCTTTTAGTTGATGTAGGCTAAGATCGAGGGATTCATGATGGGGTTGCGTTTCCCTAAAGCAACCTTGGTCGCAAGTTTCATCGTTGGAGTTCGTGAAACAGAATTTGGCGTACTATGCACATTTTCATAAGACTGGTGAAGCTAGTTTAGCTGAGTCGGGACTGTTTTGTGAGAAGATACTAACCCTCGTCTCCACAGTAAAAAAAATATAAATAATATAAGTTTCATAATTTAAAAACATTTCTTACATCACAATTTCCCATTTTCAAATGATCTTAAAATTCCATCTTTCATGGTAATTGGGTGTTATAACTACATTTTGCAAAGGTACGTGGTTATTTTTGTAAGCTGCTATTCTCCTTTGGTGTGACAGTATCCAAGCAGGGGGTAATGCATGTCCTCTGATGACTCTCCAAAACAAACTTGTTTCTTTGTTGATGCTTTGTTGGAATTCATGTTTGAAGCTGGATAAGGAGTTTACAGTAATTAACTGGCCCAACAATATGTAGTAATAGGTTTAGAAACATAAATAAATAGTAAAAATGGATCTATTATTATGTAAAGGAACAGCTCTGTTCTTGATGGCCATAACCTAATGTTGTTTTCAGGAAGAGTATTGCAGTGTCTAAAATCACTGCTCTTTGAGCAATTAATTTGAATTGTCTTTAAGTGTCTTCTCTGCTAGCCATGGTACATATTTAAATGTTAATATATTAGTTAAAACCAACTCTTAATAGATATGCCATTGACTGATGGTTTTAGCTGTGAACCGGAGGTCAAAGATTTCTTCTCTGCCCCCTGGGTTTACATCTTTTGATGTCTATGGGCCACAGTGCTGGCAATGAAAAGCTACCATGCTCATGTGTTATCTTTTGGGAAGAGGGGAGGGCAGATGTTTACTGAGCATTATCACCAGCTGATATGAGTCAGAGCCTTCTTGTTAACACCTCCAGCTACATCTTGTTTATAGGACATTATGAACTTCTGAGTAGCTATAAAAATAATAAATGTAACATTTAATGAAAACAGCAGGTGCAATTTTCAGAAACCTTTACGAGAACACTTTATTTTGAAATATGCTTTTATTGTAAGAAAATGGAATATAAATCTCTGTACCTTTAAAAAAGCCACAACTGATTAAGAAGAACATTTTGAGGTGTCTGACCTAGTCGTGCAGCATCAAAACAAGCGGGGTGAATTACGGATGCCATTGTGTTAAGGCACTTTCAATAATGCCAAAAGAAATATGGTGAGCACAAAATATCCATCTTGAAAAGTAAATATAACAGAGAACTAAAATAGCTTACAGAAAAAAGGCAATAGGACTGGTTTTACTGACAATAAATCTCTACAAATATCACAAAAATATTACCACTGTGTGTATATATATATATATATATATATATATATACACACACATAAACATTTACCTGGTCCTACAATAAATAAGGTTACATAATTGGTTTTCCAGCACAGCACTTTTGTGTTCAAGCTATTATAGACTACAGGCAGTCTTCTCGTCATTGTTTCAACGAGTCAAGTAGAGTCATGAATATGATTGGTGAAAATGACAGGGGGAAATATTCAGAAAGTATGTCTGGTATCAGTAATAGAGCTGCTTATTATGTAACTTCATAAATACAATTCCGTTCTTACCCACTTTTTTATCAGGGAAGCAGTGACTTAACTGCCCTTCCACTGTGGAAGTATTTTAGTAAAACGTCTGCCCTCTAGTGGTGCACAAAATGTATTGAGTCTTATTCATTATTTGAGTGGATTCCCATTGTCACAAAAAGAAAAAAAGTTTGTTTCCCACAATACAAACTAGATGTATTCAGAAGCAAAAGCAAAAAAAAAAAAGAGCCAGCCAACAAAAAATTGCAAATCCTGCCATCATTTTCTCACCATCGTTCTAAACCTGTATGACTTTCTTTTTTCTGTGGAACACAAAAGAAGGTATTTTAAAGATTGTTGGTAACAGAGTTCTGTAACGGTTCCCATTGCCTTCATATAATAACATTTTCACAAATATATTATTCTGTGTTCTGCTAAATAAAGAAAATCCTTCCAGGTTTGGAACTACATGATTCCGACAGAATTTTCATTTTTTGGTGGACCATTCCTTTAAGAAATGTATGCATTAAAAATCCTCCACCACAGGACCTTTTATATTTTTAAATATTTGCCACTGGTGTGTTTCTGTTCCAAATATACCAGCCATATTTATACACAACTAGTCATGCTATCAGAAGTAACAGACATAAATTCCTTTCTAAAAAGCATCTTTTGAAACATTATCAATACTCAGTCCAGATCATAGTAATGCCTTACTTATGATTCTGCTTTTAAGACCCATACCTAAAACCTGAAACCAGTGCTTGTGCATTCAGTCAAACATAAAACAGCAGAGAGAGAAAAAAAAGAAGGGCTCCTTTATGAACAATCGGCTCCAGCACGAGGTGGTCTGAGTCAATATCTGAGGCCGTGTTGGGAATATGGACTCTAGTGCTTCTGATCAGGACAGTTTACGGGAGTCGTGGGGTGCAGCGGGGGTCTGAGACACCCCCAGTGGCACCGCAAGACAGAAGTGTGGGTGAAGGCAACTTGGTGTCACAGAGCTGGGCTAGACGTCTTCCGTTCTCCTCTTTGCTGACAAACCACATAGGACACTCCAGGGCAAGGCATGTTACAAGATTCAGTTTTAAAAATCCGTGTCCCAGCCGGAATTGTCATCTGGGGGAGGGTCTTCATTGTCCTCAGGAAAGCTATCAAAGTTACTGGTGTCAGTCGGGCTTGCAACCTAATAGGTGCGTGAAAGGAGGAAACAGGATGTTAGACAGTATTAAGCAGTAATGTAAATGCTGTAAACAACTGTAAAAAAAAAAGCACAACGTGGGCCTAAACATTTACTCTCTATTCAATGTCTAAAATACCAACCAATATATATATATCCATTTAAATCATATAAACTTAAATACTAATAAAGATTTATTCTAAAGTTAAATATAATAATAGTAACATTTTTGGATATTACTATTTATCTTATGATTTTGTTCAATGTTTTTTTAATCCCACATTTTTTCGAATAGCACTTAACTAACAATGTAATAATTTTACATACTTTTTTCCTCGTATTCAAATTCACACTTTTAAATTAAACGGGAGATGTTTTATACTTACATCAGGAATAATTGGAGGGGTTAGTGTTCCTTTGCGCAGACCTTCCCAGTTAAAGCCTTCAAACCATCTAAGATGAAAAAAGAGAATTAGCATCTGTCTTATAGAAACAGAATAGAAATGGTGGGTAACGTCAGATTTCCGGCTATTTATTAATTATGTAAAAGGAATGTTGCCAAAATGGCAAACAAATCTTGACCCATAATTCCTTGTATTCTAAGTTTTATTATATTATTTCAGCACTTTTCTAGACTTAAAAACCACAGTTTTTTCCAAAACCCCCAAAGAACAGGGATATTACAGTACTCACTTGTGCTTTTGGATATCTTTGACTCCATTTTTCAAGTTTCCTAGCCTCTCAGATGGATTATCCCTGTGGAAATATAATATATACAATATATTTCAATACAGATTTAATTTACAGAGCTGATATTCTGTCAAAACGGCCTACTCCAACTAAGGTTTATGTTTATTTATTTATTTTAACCTCAAGGTATACATTTCTGCTAGAGGTTAAAACAGCAGAATAGCTGTACCCACCTGCATAGTTTTTTAATTAGATTGCCTGCATTTTTGGTGATCTTCTTTGGAAATTCTATCATGTCGATTCCTCTTAAAATTATATTATATGTCTTCATTGGATCCGGTCCTGAGAATGGTGGGCTGAACAAGGAATGTACATTGGGTTTTATACAACTAGAAGGAAGAATAATCCTAACACACAAAATATTTGAGTTTATCACATCAAACCCAATGACGAAACATGTTTTACCTTCCAGTCAAGAGTTCATACATAAGAATTCCCAATGACCAGTAGTCTGCGGAGATGTCATGACCTTTATTCAGTATGATCTCTGGGGCTACATACTCAGGCGTTCCACAGAATGTCCATGTTTTCTTCCCAAATCCAATCTTTTTAGCGAAGCCAAAGTCTACCTACAAGAGATAAACAGTGTCTTCATACCTTTGTCCATGTTCTATAGCTTTAAATATACTATTGTGTTCCATATTCGACAATAACAAAGGTCGTTTATGGGTAAATCGACCAAAAATATTGATGAATCATGTTGCACTAAGGGGCATATGCAAAATGTTGTCCAATCAGATGCAGTCTAGAAGGGAAGTCCCGCCTTTTGATACCAACTAACTACAAATTACACCTGTCTCAGAATGTGTCATCTCATATTAGAAAGTAATTGAGATGTATACTCACAAGCTTGGCATATCCTCTGTGATCCAGAATGAGATTTTCTGGCTTTAAATCACGGTAAATTATTCCCTTGGAATGCAGGTAAGCGAAGGCTTCAACCACACAGGCTGTATAAAACCGTGTAGTGGAGTCTTCAAATGATCCTCTACGAATAAAGAAAGAAAAACACTTCTGTTTTACTAGGTTTCCAAAATTTTGAGTGATTACCATCAGTCATAGGAACACCTTGGCTACCTGTCTCTAAGTATGGTCCAAAGCTCTCCTCCTAGACAGGCCTCCATCAACATGTATAGATATTTACTGTCTTTGAAAGTCCTGTACAACCTGAAGGAACACAACCACACAATTCTGTCTCTTAATATATGTTTCTGTCTTGATATGTTCTGACACATTTTGAACATATGATGATGCTTGAAGGAGGTTTTAGCACCTACCTTACAATGAAGTCTGAATGGGCCTCCTGCATGATCTGTTTCTCAGAGCGGATATGTTCCTGTTGCCGCGTGTCCACGATGTGGCGCTTCTTCAGAATCTTCATTGCAAACGTTTTGGTCTCTTCACTCTTGAGCTGCACCTGAGGAAACCAAAGGCATGGAGAAAATGAGAGCTGAAAAAAGTGCTAATAAGCTAATTTCTACTGAAAATATCTATACAAACAAGTGTAAGTGCTGCTTATTATAGCACTTGAGTCATGGTCTATTAATGCATAAAAGCTCCTCAAAATAGACAGAGTGAGCAGGAATTCTTCACATTGCGTCTCTGTGAAGGCACTTGAGTGTTCATTTGATCCTGTAGCTATCTAGCAAACGGATAGCACTGCAGGCATATATCACAGCCCTGGCGAAAGGACACTTGTTTTTACTATGTTGCCGCAGTGCCAAAAATAGATGAGTGGAAAGGGGAATCCTCTTCCCAGACTGCTGGGCTTTCCTTTACAACAGAATGTGATCCGCAATGCGGATCCCTGCACTCCTGTCTACGTCAAAGTTTCCATCATCTTTCTTCAACATAAATGGTAATGCAGAAAATGTCCTACATTGATGATTTACGTTGGAACACCTTTAGATAGATAGACAGATATCTATCTATTTATCTATCTCCCTGCTGAAATCTATCTATAAATCTATCTATCTATCTCTATCTCCATGCTTGTTAGGTATGTTTTGATGCTGGGATGCTGGTTTAAGCTGGTCACATGCTGGCAAAAGACCAGCATAAACCAGCAAAGGACCAGCATAAACCAACAAAATGACCAGCTTAAACCAGCATGAACCAGCAAAGGACCATCTTAATTCAATATCCCAAAATCAAAACATACCTAACCAGCATATGCTGTTTTTTCAGTGGGGCTAGCATATCTGTCTGTCTGTCTACATTTATATATGCTTACTTCATACACCTACTATCTATCTATCGATCTATATATATATATCTAATTAGACTTGAACTTCGAATGGCAGTAAGTCAGATGTCTCCCCTTCATCTCTGTTGTGGAAAGTTACCCTGAATAGAGTTACAACATTTCCAGACCTGTTCTATCCTTCAGAGCTGGAGAACATGAGAGCTGCTCATATGTCCAGCACTGTCTGAAGCAGATTGGTAAAATGTATTCTTATCGTTGGTTGAAGTCTTTCTTTTTGTTTTTATTGCATTACACATACCAGACTACTATAAAGCAATGTTTCCATATGCTTTCACTGTACTTTTACTGCATGAGTGTCAAATCCTGCTCCTGAAAGGCCCTCATCCTAAAAAATTTTTAATGAGTCTAATGAGTTTAAAGTGCGTACAATTATAGTTGGAGCTAAACTCTGCAGGAGAGTGGCCCTCCAGGAACAATTTGGTCAACAAAGTCTTACTGTAATCATCTTTTAATGTTAAATTATAAAAGAAGCTAATGAACTTAATTATTTGTATTAAAACAAATAATGGATGCATATAGAGGTGGTCTATCCTACCAGCTCAACTCTTCCGAATCCTCCAACTCCCAAGGTGTCAATGATGTTGAAGTCCACCAGCTTCAGGTTGGAGAAGAAGGCATTCTCTGCCTCGTATCTGCATTTTTTGAAGTGGAAAAAGGGAAACTTCTTAGAGGTTTGGATAGAGTATGTAATAAGGAATGTCGGAGCAGGAATTGGAGCAGGTAGGCTGTTAATTTGCTCCCTCTCTTTTCTCTCCTTTACTGGGATAGGAAGTAGTTCACGCATTCTGACTTTTTTGTGGTTTGACCAAACCAAATACTGTGAAACAGTTAAAAGTACAATTCTCAAAACGGCTAGAAATATTGCAAATATGATCTTGCAATATCTGGCTTTCAATATGCAATACAGTCCTCGCCTCAAGAGCACATATGGCAGAATAATATCAACAGACTTTGCTCAAATGTAGAATTAAGGCGCCATTTCCAGGTTACATTTCGAGATTCGGGAGGCAGCGCTGATCGAGTGTGGCAAACGACAGATCGATCCAGATTGGTGGAGTCTCTCCGCATCAATATTGGTTTGTGAAAGCTTCTCTGGATACAAAGTCTGGATGCAGAAATACTCAAAGTTGTCACAGTCATATGCAGAGACCGCACAATAAATCAAGCAAAGGTCTTTGCTGAAAATCTCACAAAGCAAGAGGTTCGGTCCTTGCAGCAGCAGGAGTGCACCCTGAGGGACAGTACACTTGACTGGTGAGACTATAGTGTTGTCCTTGTCTCAATCTGTGCTTAAACTGAGCTTGACTGTGGTCCCTGTGTGAGCTGCAGTCTCTACTAATACTGTCATGCCTGACCCAGCTTTATTTTTAGCCTGTGAACTTGGCTTACAGTTCTCCTAGTCAGAAAAGGTTTTCCTGCTCTACCCTCACACCCCTGTCTCTCTTTAAAGTTCAAACTTAACTTGAGAAGGACATAGGCACTGCATAATTATTAGAGCATTTACATGCTTTGGTCTTGAGAGAACGAACCTTTCAACTAACACATTTAACCAGAAATCAGGAACTACAAATCTTTATTAATTGTACTTTGTTACTATGCTTAAGTATTGTTATGATGCATTTGCACTTCATAAAAGCTCTTTTAAAAACTGGCAACATATTTGACAGCTTATATTTTGATTTTAACTCTATTAACTCTTTACAATTCATGCTTGTCCCACAGCTGTTGACCTAAAGAAATATTTTTTAATATATAAGTTTTACTTATAGCAACCAATGTCCTGTTAGCATAGTCGAATGTTAGCATACTATACAATTTAACAGACTGATTTTTTTTAATTTGCATACTTGAATAAAGACTAAATTGTGAACTCTAATAAGTTGAGAGTACCCAAACGATTTGAGGAAAGTGATTCCCTCAGTTTGTTTGAGTAATGGAAACTTAATCCAATAAATAATAATAATTTAATTAACTTAAATGTTTAAGTACAGCTAACTTAAAAGGGCTAATAGACTGTACTTCCTAAATGTTTAGCTTATACTCACTGACTCCAAGAGTGCATTAAAGCAATATAAATTATGTGTATTATTAAGTGTAAAAAATTATCAATTACTACTAGATAAAATAACAATTTAATTAAAAGATAGGTCACCTCTTAAAAACAATCTTTTTTATTACTTTTCTTCCTTAGAAATCAAATGACTCTGATTTCATGTTGTGTCACTGCATTAATAGGAAGAAAAATATAACAACATAGACAAAGTTCTAAGTGCCCAACCAAAGGGAACGCTAATCACTATAATGGTAAGTTAAAAAAATAAATAAATAAAAAAGAAAGAAAGAAAACATTTTAGGAAAATCTTATGTGGCATATGTGATGTTCAGTTGTATTGAAAATTCCACATTGAAGATAACTTTGTTAAACGAGTGAATTACGTTGGAGACATGGAGAAAAATGACATGGAGAAAAATGTGAAAATGGCCTATTTTTTTAAGGTTTATCATGGTTTTGAGCTCACAACACTTCAGTTCAAGTAATTCAGTTAAATTAACTCATTAACTCACTTAATATATTTAAGTAATGGGACCAAAATGCAAAATTTTGAGTATTGTTCAGTCAGCATTACTTGATTGTAAAGACATTAAGGTTTACAGTGTACACAGGACTTAAAAATGTTTACTTAAAATCTCATTAAAGGTAAAGGGGTAAAGTAGATGAATTGATTGATTGATTTGTCCAAAGAATTAAACCACTGGGATCTCATGTTGTTTTGGTCTGCATTAATTTCGATATCTTCTTTTGTTTTCCCTAGAAGAAACATACAGGTACACGTTAATACTGGTTTGGAACAAAGGGTTTGTTTTTTTGTCCTTTTCCACACATTAGAGTATTTCCACTTGCCATTCACAAATCTAGACAGCAAACTGCCTAAAGTCTCAAGGTCAAAGTCTGAGTACAAGCACAGGATACCTCATGTCACTTTAGAAGCTGGAAAACACCCTGGAAGACCACCACTGCAATTTGACACGGCAAGGACACAGTATCTGCAGTAAGTTTCTACATTTAACTGGGCAGGGGGACAGTTGCACTCTCAGACCTCTCCAGGCATTGACAGAGCACTGCAGTTGTCTGCATAAGAGCACGCCACATGGCTGTTTTTGCCAAGGTCCAAAGTCTTTTGGAAAGAAGAGAATATTCCAGCACATTGCCCAGTCTATATCAGCAAAAACAGCTGGTTTTAGGTTTTTGCATAACCAGAACTAATTCTTGATTCCCAGCCCAACATAAGTGGCTTTCACACTGGAGGAACATTTTCACAGCATAGTTTCTATAACTAGTGGCAAAAGCACCCACTTTTTGTCATGTTCTGGGAACTGAGAATTATTTTAGTTATGGGAATGCCTTTTGGGCTAAATTAGCTCCTACTTTAGAGTAGGGTCCAACCCAGCACAGCAGGAACTACCAGTTACATAAGGGGCTTTCGCACCGGGTAGTTATAGGAACTAACCACCAGAGAGCTAAAAAGGACGGGACACACCAAGCCGATGTCAGCAACTTAACAGTGATGAAAGTCAATGATGTTGTCACCTCGCATTGACAAAAAAAGCTGTGCTCGAACACACGGCACAGACAGCAGCCAATGGCAATTGCTCGCTTCTGTGACTCTCTCTGGGCGGTGACAGCGTGCACTACTTGATCGCGGGGGTTATATGCGCTGTTTGCGAACGTTTTGATCTGAGCTTGTGCAACTTTGTGCAATCTGGCTATATCTATGGCCTCTAGTTTTCACGGAGAGTGAATGCCAAACACGATGTGATCTCTAACCATTTCCTCGCTGGCATTAGCACAGTCTTTCACTAATATTCTTAGCTCAGTCACAAATTGCTCAAACCTTTCATTTGCTCCTTGTATTCGCTCATGAAATTTATATCTGGCGAATATTGTGTTAGTTTTGGGCATCACATATGCTTCATACTTGTCGTAGTACATTTGCAGTACCTTTGCTTCGTCTGTCGTCAGCGCCCAGGTGTTAAATATATCTCTTCCTTTTTCTCCTATCCACAGAAGCAAATAACTGCACTTTTCGTCTTCTCCCCATTTTTTCAGTGGGCCTGCAAACATGAGCTCTGCATGCTGTCTGAACTAACGCCATGCATCGGGTAAATTAGACGATTCACAGTTCATGTGCGGCGACAGTACTCCTGCAAAATCCATTTTATTTACACCATGTATTGTTCTGTGTTTATGTTGTACAGGGCGTGCAGTCTTAAATAAGGAGACGTACAGGGAGTACCAAAACTTCCAACTTTAATCTCACAATTCTCTTTTTACACTGACTTCTCCTTGCCTTATATCTTTAAATCGTAAAATTAGTGTCGCAAATATTCAATGCTTACGTGAATATTACACTGTCTAATTTGACATTCAGTATCTCAGGACATATAAGGTAGTAGGACAGATATTTTTTGTATATATATATATACATATATGCATATATGTATGTATATATGTATATGTATATATGCATATACACCTAACCTGGTCTATAAAGGTCTATAAAAGTCTGTATGAAGAAGGTGTCCCTTACGCAAAGACTTCCTTTTACACTAAAATGTCTTTCGTTTGCACAGATAAAAAGTCCACGCACATTCACATATGAAATCACTTGAATATCTATATACAACTCTAGGTTCGAATTTTATTTAGTATGTTTGTGCGAGTGTTTTATGGGTGTGTATGCGCGCATCGAGTGTGAATGTATGTGTGCGTGTTTATAGGTGTATATGCATGACTCATATATGCATAAGCATATATGTATATGCAAGTAAGTATAGGCATGTCTGCATGCAGTGAGTTTATATGTATGTGCGTGTGTTGTTGAAGGTGTATATGCATGGAGCGAGTTTAAATGTATAGGCAAGTATGTCTGGTTGTATGCATGCATCAAGTTTATGTGTATACGCAAGTTATTCACAAGTTATGCATTCATTACAAACATAAGATGCATTGTTGTGGATTTGTGCATGTGTATTTCATATATTTATATTTGAACATCCAATAGTATACATGTATATGTGAGTAATTTGTAGGTGTATATGCGCACGTTTTATGTATGTATTGAGAAGCGAAGTTTGATTTAAATCACACAGCGCCCCATGAATTACTGTAATCAATTATGTCAAAATTTTATGTATATAAAGACATTGTAAAATAAAATGAGCATTTTAAGTCTTCTAGTTAGACACAATTGATAAATATATTTAGGACTGAAATGTATCAATACAATTAATTAATAATTACGTAATTAAAAAATATAAGTTAATTAATTTGTATATTTAATTCATATAGTTAAAAATGCAAGTTTACACATTTTTTTATTTATTTATGGTCTTATTAAAGTACTGTAACTCATTTAGAAACCTGCAAATACCAAAACCAAAATGGAAATGAGTTAGCAATGTAGTGTGTACCAACTCTCAAATTCATTTCAGTTGCAGCTCTAGGCAGTATGCTCACTGGGTTTGGAATTGATTCTACTTCAAATAGAAGTTTTACTGGTTCTGGCCTTTTCAGATTGTCTTATCAGAGCCTCTCAGCCAGTATCTTGTACTTGTTTACTGTCCAATGAGGTACATATGGGTTTTCATAACACACTGTAACTCATGCTCTTAGCTAGGGCAGTGGAAAATCACTCTAGTCGACCATGTGACGTCAGTCATCAGTTGCTCTTCTCAGAGCTCACACCTAACATATCACCTGTCAACAGCCTGCCTTCTTATAGAGCTCAAGCATTAGAGGGGCTATGCTCGTAACCATAACAATTGAGAACAACATTAGCTTGAAGACACCTGTGTGAAAATAGCTGATTCATAGAATAAAATCAGATTTTGTATATAAAAAAATTGAAGTAACTTTATTATTAAAGACCAGCAATAACAAATTTCATTTTGGTTTCATAATAATGGCAATATATACATGTCAAAGTTGAGCTACCTTGTGAGAAACTGGAGCGTGATGTCCGTAAGAAGTGTCCAATCGGTGTTAATCATCTTTGGTTAATCCTTCAGGAGGCTTGGACTAATATATCAAGTCAATGTTTGCATAAACTGACTGATAAACTGCTCGGATGCCCAGATTATGCAGAGCTGTAATAGCTGCTAATGCTGTATATTTTGATGAATTTGGAGTTTAGGTAATTTCTATGTATAAACTGTTTATGTAATAAAATACATTTTTGTAGTTTGCGTTGTGTCTTATCAGTGCAAAATTATCGCAAATTTAAAAAAATTAATGCCAATAATAAGTTGTTTCGAAACTTTTGGAGGGCAGTGCACATGTAAATATTTTCCAAATATATACTGTATGTGTGTCATTATAGATGCGTAACAAATACACACATAAATTATTTTCTTTTGGATGTGATTAATCATGATTATTCATCTCTCAGCACTAAAAAAACCT
>JAUMHI010000053.1:3216933-3231349 GCA_032359435.1 Enteromius unitaeniatus | reverse complement strand
TGTGCTTTCCTTCCTGCAAGAGAAGTTGGAGCGCAGGCTGTCCCCTTCAACTCTCAAAGTATATGTTGCTGCCATAGCCGCATATCATGACGCAGTAGAGGGCGCGTCCCTTGGGAAGCATCAGCTCATTGTCAGATTCCTTAAAGGTGTGCAAACCCCCCGAGACCACATATTTTGCCCTCTTGGGACCTAGCCGTCGCCCTAGCCGGGCTGCGGCTGGCTCTCTTCGAGCCGCTTCAGTCAGCAGAAATAAAATTTCTGACACTGAAGACAGAGCTTCTCATCGCACTGGCCTCCATTAAGAGGGTAGGGGATCTGCAAGCCTTCTCTGTCGACAAAGAGTGTCTTCAGTTCGGCACAGCTGATTCTCACGTTATCCTGAGACCCCGGCCTGGCTACGTGCCCAAGGTTCCCACCACGGTGGAGATCAGGTGGAGAACCTGCAAGCTCTGCCCCGGGAGGAGGCAGACCCAGCCTTAGAGCCTTACTCAGAGCTTCAGACCCTATCTCTGCATAGAGGCCGTGTCTTCTCGCGTCCTCGATCAGGACAGCAGGTGAGTGAGAAGACCGGCTGGTGACGGCTTGCTGCGCCGCTTCCACGGAACCCGCACTTAACTTCTCAGTGTTCCCTTCAATGTGTGTAACCTGAGTCCTCCCTGCCCTGCAGTTGGTCTAGAGCAGAGTAGCTTCGGCTGTGCTTCCTCTGGTCTCCTTCGCCAGAGGTGTGGCAAAAAACATCTCCACTGTCTACACAAGGCTGTGTTTCCCTTCAATTATATCCATATTCTTATCGATATATGGAAATTTCTTGTCCCGCATGCGTAAGTTCAAAAAGACTTCATGCTCTCCGCCCTCAACCACTTGTTTCAGCACCACTGAAAGCAACTCCGCCGCCCCTCATACGGGCCGTGGGGAGGTTGAGAAGGTGTGGAGTGCCCTAGAGTGTGGCCTGTTTCAAGGGTGTTCCCATATGTAACGTCGAAGTGATTCAACATAAAGGGTAACTTTCTCCTGCTACGTCTCTAGGGTCGCGCTGACGCCGGCAACGGCTCTTCAGCAAAAACCTGCATGTGCACTGTGTGCATGCCCTTTTATACTCACGCAGTGATGAGGTGCACCTGAGCGCAATCAGTGCACGCCAATATTCATTGGCCTTTAGTAAAAGCTCAAAGCAGATAGGTCTCTCTGGCGAGTTCCCATATCTAACGTCTCCATTCCCTCCTTCAGGGAACGTGGGTCAGGTTCGTAACCTAGACGTTTTCTTACACTTTCTCAACAGAAGAATGGCCACATGTAAATATTTGTAATTGTATTTTTCCCTAGAAAAATATATTACATCTTTGCTACAGTCTTGGAGTTATAAATCATTATTTTGCTTAGTACTTAGGTGCTAACCCTAAAACTAACCCTAACCCATGTACTGCAGTTAAATTGTATTACGAGTACTTTCTTAGGTATGTACAGAACACGTACTGGAAAATGAAATGCAACCAAAAGAGGAATTAGGGAGACTCATCTACTATTGCTATTGTGTGAATAATATGTAATCATATACTTAATAAAAAAGAAACTACTCTGTTTACAATTATTTTAATATGTAATTCAATCTAACTACAAGTAATTTAAGTTTTACAATTAAACAAAAGACGGCGCTAAAAGCTAAAAGCTATATGTTTTAAGGCAAAACCTATAGTAAAGAAAGATATTTTGAAAATCGAAACAACATTGGATCCAAAATACTTTCATCGCATGGACAAAAACACAGAGACTTTAGAAGAAATCATATCTTTTTAAAATACTGCCTTATCTAGCACAAAGCCCAGAGTTTTCAGGAGGAATGTTCTAAACCTTGACTGGCCTCCAGTTTCTGGTAAAAATCTGAAAAGCAATCGCATTCCTCCATGCAGAAATAGCAGCCTTTTAACATATCCACTTCTGCTGTTACAGCTGTGAAAATAAGCCCCAAGTCCGAACTCCAGTAGGACTGCGGGCAGTTTCCTCAGGGGTCAGTGGTTAGCTAAGACCGGCTGGGTGCTGGGCTTTGACCTCATACTCAACAAAGAAAAGATGGATGAAATGACAGAAAACAGCGTGCTGCGGGCGGCCTGCCCAGGTGTTCTCCACAATGCAGCATATGACTGCATTACATCCCCTTGACTTCAGACGACCTCTTCAAGTCTAGGTCAGCTTTTGTTGACTTGGTTCTTGTCACATTATGTTTTACTCATTTAAGTTTGCATGTGTCTTACATGACCTATTTGACCACAGTGTGACTTTAAACAATGATTCACAGGCCTTGTAAAATGTCCAGAATAGAACCTTAGAGCAAATAACAAAATGTAATTTAATGGCTGTCAAGCATGACAGAAGCGAGCTAAATCCAGTGACCATGTGACTATTTCACGTATGTGTGAAATCTAACACGCTGTAAAACCATCAACATAAACAACACATACCATAACTTAATTTAAGGCTTTGATACTAAAATTTAAACTGTATAAAGGTTGACATTCATTTATTTTTTTAAAGAAAATTAATCAAATCACATGTTTTATCTACTTATGCACATACTGCCAAGTATTGGAACGGCCCCCTTCTAATAAACAGGTTTATTTCTGTGAGTACAAATTTTAATGTTTAAGCATATAATGATATTCAAGGTATTTGCATGCTTCTAATTCTATATCAACAGTTTGGACAGGACCCTTTTCTATTCTAATATGACCATGCCTCTGTGTGTAATGCAAAGTAGGCTATAAAAAAAGAGAAGAAATGATTGACTGAGTCATTGTGGAAGAACTTGACTGGTCTGCAGAAGGCCTAGTACTAATCCCTGCTGAAGACCTCTGGTAAGGCTTTAAATGCAGACCTTGAGCCAAAAACTTATTAGAAGATACCAATGACTTGCAGTGTTGTGCAAGTTACATCCAAACTGTAATACATTCAATATTACTTGTTACTGTTATTTAAAAGTAATTCCTTATCTTACAATATTACTGATTCAAAATTGTAATGCATTGCATGACTCCTGTACTACTTTTGAGTTATTTTCACCAAAATAACTACAGAGAGTGTGGCGTCAGCGCAGCTAAAGAGTTCTGCATTCAAATACACGCAATAGGCTAAAACTTGTCACAGCATCAGCAAAAGTAGCCTAATTATCATACATATGTCCGAGGAAAATAGTAGAAAGATATTTCAATTATTTAGTGTTTTCTGAGTTCATGTCACAAAGATAAATTTCCTGACTAGCCATCTCCTCTGATGCACCTTAAGTCATCTTTATGGATTAAAATTATAATGAAAGAGTTTTTGTTTTGTTTTGTTAAGTGGTCATTTAAAGCTTTTTGTTTTGCTTTTTATTTATGTCTTTTTCGCTGAGTTTCGACGGCGTCGGCCATTTAGTTTCCACTGGAGGTGCTTTAATGTTTAAACATTGTTATATGCTTGAAATGTTTTTATTGCATTTTAGGAAAGTTGTGATGATTTGAAAAGGTTAAATTGATCAAACATAGTTTATGATCAGTCTGCCACTGGCCACTTTGTTGTTACTTTAAAAAACAAAAACTTATATTTAATGAGCAAAAATGCTCCAAGCATTTTTCTAAATTAACTTATAAAAAAAAAAACTAAACAAAATATAATTATTTTGCCATTACACACAAAACTTAACTGTTTCATTAGATGAAAAAGTATAAGCTGTGTTGGTAGAAGGAAAAAAAGACGGGCTCAGGCCACTGGCCAGTGCGAGCCAGGCGGAGTTAATAGCCTCAGACCTGGAACACAGACGAAATTGTGCCACGTTTCCACTGTTGGGCCAGTAGCGACACACCTGTAAAACCTGCCCTAAATACGCCTTCACTTGACCACGTCACACAGACAAGGTTGCCCCAGCGAGATCAAGTTGAATTAAATAAATCGCTCTACACATATACAGGGTGGGCCATTTATATGGATTCACCTTAATAAATAAATAATAAAATGTCCACCATGGTCACCACCCATCTTGAAAAGTGTTACCCCTCATATAATGTGCCACAAACAGGAAGTTAATATAACCAACCATTCCCCTTTTATTAAGGTGTATTCATATAAATGGCCCACCCTGTATATTGGAAGGTGTTCTTTAGTATTGATTTACAAACCTGTACACAACACATGGATAATATCAGACCATGAACAGAAAATAGAGCTGACTTGTGGCATTTTATATACTTTAATATTTTGTGTCTTGCTGTTTTTTTTACAATAAAAATTTTGGCTAAAAGTGTGTTGTAATGCAAGCATTACTGAACATGTACCGCGTACAATATTACTGAAACTTGATTAGTAATGCCTTACAATATTGCGTTAAAGCAAAAAGTAATATATTACTGTATTGTATCACTTTTGTTACTCCCAACACTGAAGACTTACACTATATGGACAAAAGTATTCTTCTTTAGAACAGAAAAAGGCACTTCCAAAAATGTGCCAACAAAGATGGAAACATATTTAATGTAAATAAAAATTGTATGTCCATCTCTGTTGCAACAGTTTTGGAAGTGTCAAAAATGACTAAACAATAATTCACACCATATGTACAAGTCATCGATATTTAGTGATGAGTTTTTGGCTCAAGTGGTTTTTGGTGTTCAGCTGTGATTAGGACTTTACTTTCTACAGACCATTCAAGTTCTTCCACACTGACCTTGCCTTATACACTGAGGCACTGTCATGCTAGAATAGAAAAGGGTCCTGTCACATTCAGTTGAATATCATTAAATGCTTAAACATTAAGATTTGTACTCACAGAGATTAATAAAGTAGTCAAACCAGTTTACTAGAAAGAGGGTATCCCAATAGTCCAATAGTTTTGGCTTACCTTGTCTCATGGCATAAATGTATTGGATTTAGTGTAGGGCATATTTCCAACATGATAGGGCATTAGCTTATAGTGACAGATCCCGGATATTTGAATTCTGAACCATCGCAATACACACCTGAATGTCGTAATAAAAACACTGCAAAACCTGTATCAATGTAATAAAAATCGCGCCAATCAGTGGACATTTCTCTTTGAAACTGCGGCAAAATGTACAGTATGGTACATAAAAACGATGTTGCACACCGTTAATCTTCATTTTGAAATTAATATAGATTAATCTAGATTAAAATGGCTCATTTTAATTCAGCCAAAGGCGTTCAGAATATGTGTGCTACCTAAATAATGACTAAAAGTAAAGCCCTATTCCGATGGGACTAGTTTACGGGGGTCGTTAGAGAATGTTTTGTTTCACAGACGTACTTGGTGATTTTAATCCTATCCGAATCTGCCATGTCTGTGTTTTTCTCTCACAACCTCTGTGATAATTCTAGAGTCCGAATGTGATGTCTGTGATTTTCTTTTTCACAACGCGTTTCCTTGTGTGTTTTGCCCAACGTGATATGCCGTAGATGCTCTCACCACACCTGCCTGACGTATCCTCGCCGAAACTTCACTCAGATCCCGACGGAGGCCTCCGAGTCACTAGAGGGCCTACCGGAACCGTACAAGGACATTCAAATGGCCTTCAGTAAGATCAAAGCCACTCGTCTGCCCCCACATCGTGATACTAACTGTGCCATAGACCTCGTACCAGGCGCCACACCTCCCCGTGGACGGGTTTACCCCTTATCTCAACCCGAGACCCAGAGCATGCAGCGTTACATCGAGGAAGAGCTCGCAAAAGGATTCATCAGGCCTTCCACCTCACCGGCCTTGGCCGGCTTTTTCTTTGTAAATCACTCAGGCCTTGCATTGATTACCGAGCCCTTAACGAAGTTACCATCATGTACATGTACCCTCTCCCACTCGTCCCATCATCACTGGAACAGCTTTCCTTGGCTCGGATCTTCACTAAATTGGATCTAAGATGTGCATACAACCTTCTCCGTATCTGAGCAGGGGATGAGTGGAAGACAGCCTTTTCCACCACAACTGGTCACTATGAGTATCTGGTAATGCCCTTCAGGCTGTCTAATAGCCCCTCTGTATTTCAAGTGTGACTTCCATGTCTCCACCGTCTCGTTCCTAGGATATATAATCAGCGCAGGCGGAGTAACCATGGATGATCAGAAAGTATCTGCCATATTGAGGTGGCCTCACCCTAAGACAGTAAAGGAGCTACAGTGTTTTCTGGGGTTTGAGAACTTTTACAGGCGGTTCATCCGTGGTTTCAGTCAGGTGGCCACCCCTCTCACTGCACTCACTCATGGAGGTGTTCACCTTAAGTTATCCTTGAACCCGTCATGTGAAAAGGCCTTCGTAGAGCTCAAGAACCGCTTCTCCTCAGCCCCCATTCATTGATTATTTGGTCTTTATAAGGACTGGACTTTGTGTTACTCATCGCAAAGTCTTACTTGCTATGTCAGTAATTCTGAGCGTTTATCCCCTGGACTGCCTTTCCGTGTATGGATTCTCGCTGCCTGCCCATTGAACTCTTGCTGTTTGACTATTGCAATAAAGCCTTGCAAATGGATCTGACCGACTCTGAGCGATCATTACAGGCTCACATACAAAGAAATACAAAAAATTAAAAATCATATTATACATTTTTATACATTAAACAGAAAGGTATTGTCAAAACAAACAAACCAAAATATCCTAGGTACTACAGTATCAAATAAAAAGCTACAAATTAAGCAAATTGTTGGTCCAATGCAGTTCCGTTCACAATTCACTGTTTCATTTTGACAACATTTTTGTTAGTTGTGTACAGTAAACAAAAAGTAATATGGCTTGCCTCATACAATAAAATGTAAAATTTGACTCCAGAAGTAAAAAGCCAAAGTTGAGAACTACCGACTACGCTTATCAGCTTCGCACCCTGATGCAACAACCATGAGCGGTTGGGTAATGTTTCACTGGTATAATGGCCTTACATGGGGTTTGTTTCTTCGTCTGTTTTTAGATCTGAGTGCGAGGTCTCAGTCACATGAATCCTAACAGCGGTACTGACCTCGCACCAATCTCAGCTTTGTTCCTTCAACACCCTCTTCTGATGCCACAGATAACAACTGTCATTATGACGGACGGATGGCCTTTCTCCAAACTACAGCAGGATGGTAATAACACATGAGCACTGACTGACAAGGTCTTGCTTGCATAATTATTACACTAGTTAATTAGTGATAATAATTATTATGTAATAGTTCTTACATAATAGCTGCTTACATTTTCCAGAAGTGAGGTAATTCAATTCTTGGCAATTTGCTTTGCAGTCAGGCTCGGGAAGTAAAAATCCCATTCATTTTATCCATAGTGCAATGTGACATAATAGAAATATAGAAAAGTTTTGTATTTGAGAGCTGGTTTGTTTGGTCTGAGGGCTTTAGATTTGGAAATTTGAGGACTGAAATATTTATGACGAAAACAAATGGGAACATCTGTTTCAGAACCTAAGGTCCCAGATCTCGAAGTCAATGTTCTTAAAGTAAAGGCTTGTGAATCCATGAGCGAAACAGACATATTGATGGATTTGAAATTCATAGTCAGTGATACAACTTTTGGAGGATGTAAGCAACTGAGCTGTCAATGGGGTTGTGTGTGAGAGTGAAAGGCCAGGTGCAAAAATAAATGCCTTACATAAGTGTCTGCCAAGATTGTGTTTCTCAAGTTAAAGAATTCCATAGTGTATGCCTGCACAAATATTACTAGATGATGCAAGTAAATACAGTAAGTACATGACATTTTTATGTGTGTAGTGGGTTTGAAATGAAAAGGTTGCATGGCTGTAAAATATGATATGAACAGTGTCATGGTAAAATTGTGCATGATTTGTTAAAGAAAGTCTGAATAACTGTGTGCGTGCGCTTAACATTTATTACTACTAACCAAATCATATTTTCATTTCAAAAACTTAATTTCAGTTATGAGAAGCACTGGCTCTTGAGCCCACAAGAGTGCACAGTGAGGAAACATAAACCAAATTAAGCATGGTATTGAATTGTTTATCACAGGAATTAAATTAAGTCTGTTGAAGAAACATATTTTAAACAAAATTATATCATAAAACATTGTGTTTTTGTGCAAAGTTTAATGTAAAAGAATATATCCAATTTGTAATATATTAAATCATATCATTAATATCAGGAAACAGACAGCGTTATTTATTATGTCAACTCTAAAAATCTAAAACTGTCAAAGATTTAGCATCACTTTTCCAGAGCTGTTCATGCATAATAAATGTTTTGAGGTTAAACTTGAAAGACAGGGCAGCAGAATTAAAAAAAAAAAAAAAACATTTTACCTTGACAAAACCTTTTAAAAATGTGCCATTTATTCGTGATGTCCATCATGTTTAGATTGAAGATCTGTGCAGTAAAAACAACAAGAACCCTGATTCTGTTTCTTGACTGTAATTTCAGAGTCACATTTAAAAAAAACAGCTGCTTTTCTTGAATAAATATTATCTGTGCCTTGAACAAATCTTATGAAATCACTCCTTACGTTTCAATATTGCTGAGGCCAGGGCTGGTCAGTAGCCAATCAGCATTCAATGATATGTACACTTCGAAGGGTCTCCTCTGCTTCTACATATAGGCTGTTTATGTCATGCGATTCCCAAGAAAAACAACATGCTAGTAAAAGGGACAGGAGACAGCTGTCCACCGCAAGTCCAGCCCAAACACAGTCAACATGCATAAAGCGTGCTCGTTGGTGTTGCGAAGTAAGAGCAACGAAGGTAATCCCTAAACGTTTGTTGACTGATGGCATAATGCCAACTAGAAATGCTGCCTCCCTATTGCAGAGCACATAGTGTTCTCATTTTTCTGCTACAACATAGTGTGAAATGACATCTGCCTTATCTGTGTGCTCAGCACAGCCAGCACAGCCAAAGCAATGTGGAGCAACTTTTGGGGTAACCTCAGATCAGACTGTTAAACTTTTTGGCAACACAGTGCCTGGTCTTTGAGACTAAGCCCTCTGCCCTCAAGTCCAAAAGAAAATTGCACTAATGCACAGTTATACATTACATATTATAATAGTTTGTATTGAAAATGTTATGGCAAATTTTATTATTTACTGTACTGTAAATAAGTATTGTACATAACAAGAGTTTTCAATATCACTGTTTATTATTAGTAATATTTTTTTATTGTCATTAAAACAATTACTAGCCATGTAGTACAATTAATATTGTATTCATGTAATAAGCATTGTACTTAATCACTATAATAACTTAATAACTTCATATCAATTATTATTTTTACAGTTATTACTATTACTATTTACTATTATTATTATTTAAACAATTAAAAATGCAAATGCAAGTACCGCAAATGATAATAATAATAATAATTATTATTATTATTATTACTACCACCTTATAAATATGTATGTAGTAATATGTATTACAAATATAGTTTTTTGCGATTTTAAACAAATATATGTACTGTAAATAGTAACAATAACATCAATATTTTAATAATACTGTTTATAATAACAACAATTATTATTATTATTATTATCACAAAATTATATTATTAACAATTTAAAACAAATATTTGTATGAGACATTATTCATATTGAACATAACTATAATGCTTAGCATTATTATTTAAATAATTAATAAAGTTATTCAAATTCAAATAACAATAATAATAATTTAACATTACAATGCATGTAATAACAGAGAATAATAGTATCAAATGAGACAAAAATCACTTTTTCTGAACTATCCAATTGTGCGCATGATAAAAAGAGAACAATCTACATATTTATAACACACACTGAGCCAAAGGCCAGTATCCTAGTAACTAATAAACGTTTCTTAATTATCTGGAGTGACAGAAATTGTTTGGACACTTGCTATTGTGAGCAGAGTGCATTTCATTAACACAACTTCAGATCTCCAGCTCCTCCACAAACCTGACGCTTTAATGTGGACAGAAGTGCTGAATACACACGCTGACCAGCCGTCATGGCAACATGACCATCGTACAGTACATGTGCCTCAGATGTGACCTCAAAAGAACAATGGTTATGTGTGCAAACAGTTAGAATTATGGTGTCACTGCAGGTGCCACCCTTCCTTCATGCTGACCACTGTCTAGGATTTCAACATCAGAGTTTGGGGAAACACACCTGAGCCCCATCTCTAACACTATTCTGCACAGAAACGCTGTGAGTCACACTTGCAGCTGTGCTGGACCAACAGCACAATTCAGCTTTTTCCTGTCAGCTGGGGGCTGTTCAATCATTTTGGTCATTTAAAGACAGATATAAGATGGATATGACAAATTCTTCAGTGCACTGTAAAAAAGGAAAGAAAATAAATAATAATAACAATAAAAAGTAAATAATAATCAATATTATAATTAAAAGTAATAAAATAACAGTATTTAGTTAACAGTAAAATACTGTACGAATGTTACAGTAAAAAATGTGTTAATTGGATACCAGTTAGTTTCTATACTAATAGCGGTGGAAAAACTGTGATTACATTTAATGTAAATTTACTGTAAAATGTTTTTTTTAATCTACAGTTTAAAAAAAATGCTAATAAATTTTTTTTTTGTACTTGTGTGTTTTATATTGACTTTGATACTGATGATACTGAGCGCAAACAGGTGTAGAGGTGCAGTGGCTGATGGGAAGTGGAGATTGTGAGAGAGAGAGTCCAAAAGAGATGTGGTGAATGCGGATGCCCTCTGGTGGAGCTAGAGTAATATTAGTATTAATAGAACGTGTAATACTGCTTTAGTTTAAAGTAAAATAGTTTAAAGTAAAATTCATTGTAATTTTGTTTTAGCTTTTCTAAACCAAAAATAAATATCACACATTGATCCTCGATTTACTATATTTAGCCACAAAATTGTCACAATCTTGGTGTAACAATCCTGTCTATATTTACTACAAAAATCAATTTATGACACATTAAAAAATTTATTCATTTAGCCCCATTGTTAAAATGTGAAAAATATTGTGTAAAATATTGTGTTACACTGAATGACAATGCAACATTATGTAACTTTTTTTGTCATTTTATTCTCCAAAAACCTATGTGAAACCTTAAAGGTAGACACTTTACTTATATTTATTGTGCTTTCTATTAATATAAAATAATTTCTTTTGATATGGCCATCATATGGTCTTTGATCTGTATGCTTCTAATTAAGTGGTAAAAACGTATATGCAAACTTATATTCTTATGTGCGCACATATATATTAGAAGCACCAAAATTAAATTGTGTCATCTGTTCTAAAATTGCTTAGAAAAGCACAAGTACTACAAACGTCTTGAAATCCCACATACTGTAGAAGATACAACTGCAACATTTCATTGGCCAGTCATTAATAATCTACTCTAATATTACATGGCTTAATTTTAACTTCTGTGTTTCATGAAAGAAACCAGAAACAAGATGGGGGAATTAAAAAGGCTTTTTAAATGAACTTACCTTTTTAATTAAAATAAATAAATAAAACTGACAGCCTGCAGCTCCAGGTTAAATTTAGTCTGATAAAGCAACACTTCAACCTCAACTCATCCTCATGTCTGAGCTTTTAACAGGCACTCTCTTCATTAAACACGCATCTATTATAGCTTCTATTTACAGCTAGAGCTCAACAACAATATACAGCTATATAATTTTATGCATATTGAAACCACCCCCTCATATGCAGGTTGATTATATTGTTCAGTTCACTCTACATGGTTTTCCATAGACAAAGGGCGGAGTGGGTACACACCTTATAAAATATAATACATTAATAATACTAATTAATAATGATCACACGCAAGACACTGCAAATACTATTGAGTAGTGTTTAAAACAATAAAAACTAAAAAACATTGTATTCTAAAAAAAACATTTTACCACTGGACATTGTACATCTACATATGGCCACATGAGGGCGCTCATAAATTATTTACTGTGTGTGCAGACCCAGTAAATAGACAGACAGACAGACAGAAAAAATGAAAGTGTTTTTGACCTTTCCATTTGCATTTGAAAGTTGTTGCTGTGAACCCATATCATGCGGTCAAAGTATCTCTCCATACAAGTGAAAACTTTATGTCACTCCAGACAATTGTTAGGCTTCAAAAACAAAACAAATCCATCAGAGGACATTCAGAGTATGGCCAAATCCACAGAGGACAACAGTGGTGATGATCAGAGAACACTCTCCATGTTACAATATCCAGCCAAGAGAAGAACACTCTTTAAGAAGTAGATGCGTCACTGTCAAAGTCTACAATCAAAAAAAGACTTAAAAAAAATATATAAAAAAGCCATCCTCATTTGAGATATGTCATATTTTTAAAATCTGTACTTGAATTTAATCTTGATTATTTCATTTTAATTCTATTCTGGTGCCATACAGAACTAAAATTCAGAAAATTGTTTCAGTGTCCAAATATAAATAGGCCTAACTGTAGACACATAGATTTTAAATGCAACAGGAAATCAAAATGTTAAGAAATGTCTGTAGATATGGTGAAAACTATAATGCATGTGGTCATATTGGGTTACTCATTCCTGAAAACCGGTCCAGCTGACATAACTATAGCCACAAGGAGGTTAGAGCCACTGCCAGACATGCAAATCAAATGAAAAACACAGACCAATTAATTTCTGCCATGTGGACCTTCATCATACACCACATGGTCGAACTCATTACAGAAGAGATGAATTCATATCGCAAAGGTGCTATTAATAAAGGGAGCAAGTTTGTGTATGTAGTTTGTATATGCATAAAATACTTTTTTTTTTTGATAGTGCATTCAGAAATTAGTCAGACCTTTTTTTGTTTTTTTCATATTCTGTTACATTGTAGCCTCCTGCTTGTGTTTTGTCTCAAGCAAAAAGCACACTTCAAAGTGTAGACAAAACCTTACAGACAATCCAGAGAAATGGGATCAACCTGAGCTCATTGTTAAGTGTAATAGCCTGGCACTTGATGTTTCTGTGTTTCCTTTTACATACATTTAGGGTATATTAAAAAAGGATTTTACCAACTCTGCGACATAAAAGGTGAAAAACTGAATACTTTTTCAACGCACTGTACTTGATTGAATCTCACTGAATTATAAATGAATGTACAGAGCTCTATTTACTCTGACAACTTGATCAGAAATTGTTGAGTATCAGACTTACTTTGCTTTGGCACCAGCATCATCATAGCCTTTGTTTGAGACATCGTCCAAACCTCCAATCAAATGTTTGAAGGACCTGCGAATATGAACAGTAAAATTGATTACTTTTATCCATTCTATTTATAAATGGAAGAAAAGGTTGTGGGTTGATACTGGGTCGATTCAAAACGGCTTTGTCTTTATGATTTAATCAGACATTCATACTGACCTTGTTTTATGAATTATGTCTAATGAGCACTATTAAAAAAGCAAAACGTCTACAATAATCTTCCACTATTGTTTTCTTTGTATTACGTATGGCTTTTTGGAAGCTGATACTATTCTTCAATGAATAGTTCTGGCCACCGGCATATTATTATGAACTATTTCAAATTGCCTTGTCCCTGATCATGAGCCACAACAGATTCAGAGTAAAAAATGATATGCAAGTCAGAGAAAAGATAAAGGTAGCGTAATAAACAAGCACCTGCATTGTCAGATTAGCAACAGTGCAATATAAAATGTTGAAAGGATTCTAAGGAAAACATTTTCATTGCTTTATACTAATGAACTAGGTCTGATTAGTATTTAGAAGATAAGATTTAGAAATGGCATTTTTGTAGTTTTCCAATGAAGTGTAATTTGAATAATATTAAAAATATATATATATGTTAGACTGACACAATAATAAAAGAAAATGTGCTATTTCAGGAACCATTTGTATTGAATAATGCCATAAACAGGCAATTGTCATTTAGGAACAAACAATCTGACTACAAGCTGCGTAGATCTATGATCTAGAACAGAGTAAATCGCAACAAAATGCATCCCAAATGCTTTTCCTCCCATTAAACTTCCAGCCGTTCATCACCGTTTGAAAGAAAGACATCTGTGGCTTTCTGTCTTCTCTCTTCCATCGTTTATAAGGCATGAATATGTCAGAATATGACTGAGATCACATATAGAGCAGTTTGTTCTGCTTCTATACTAAGACAAGGATTTGGCTTGCAAACCCCGAAGGGGTCTGTGTGTCACGATGAGAGCTGAACAAACTCGCGCTCGTGCTTCCTCACGAACAGGGAGAACTCGAAGGCAGGAATAGAGTGCAAACTAGACATTTTTGAAATATACAAAACAAGAAAACGAGGATACGTACGATGAGCAACGCAGAGTAACACATGTAACGTTATCGACTCAATTGGTAGAGTTAACAATTGGTTAACAATTGGTAGAGCGCATGGGGAAACAGGTATGTAAACACACAGAGAAAAGCACATGGACTAGAACTGTCAAAACATGACTGACACACAGAG
>JAUMHI010000053.1:3200304-3212457 GCA_032359435.1 Enteromius unitaeniatus | reverse complement strand
GGGGCAGGGCACACCCTGTGCCTGATAAGCCAGGGTGATGGCATCCACTATCCAGTGGGCCATCCTCTGCTTGGAGATTTCCCTTCTGCAGTCCCCCATGACAGACAAAGAGCTGGTCTGAGTTCCTGAAGCTCTGAAGCTCTGGGGATGGAGTCTCAATTCTCCAGGAAGTACAGCTCGAGACAGCTCGTCAGCTGTCTGGGTGTAACAACTCGGAATGTGAATGGTGCGAAGCAACATAATTTTCATATCTGACAATTTCATATTGATTCTAAGTTTTGGTATCATTATTTTTTGGCAGCTGATGGCAGATGGTCGCACCGAGAGGGGGTCTCACCCAGGGAGCAATTCAATGTAGAACCGCCACTGATATACTGTATATACAGCAATGCTGTTGCCATTTTTATTCAGTTACAGCTTGTATATTTATTGTCTCCAATTTCCTCCAATATTTCCAAACAATAAAACAGAGTATGTGACCGGAACGATATGTCAGAATTTCCCCTTTCTACTCAAAACATTCTTTAACTGTTTTTGTCTTCTGAAATCCATTTTTCTTTTCAGAAAATGAAAGGTACAAATACTTAGCCATCCAAAGCTGATAAAAAGTGAATCTTAATGTTGTGCTTTATTCCTACAGGAAATCAGCTGCATGAATCAGTGGTTAAAATCCCCACTGACCACAGGTCAGCTAGCATAGAATTTAACTTTTAATGAGCATTACTATAAACCCCTGACTGATGACAGGGCTGAGATAATGGGCATTCCTGCAGTGAGAGTGCAAGTCAGATTGCATGAGGGGTTGCTTATTATATCGCTTCCTTAGACTAAAGTAATATCAAAGTCTCTAGTGTATGATGTCTACAGAGACGAGATGAGGTCTACGAGTCCCGCTGCGCAGCAAGGCATTGTGCTCCTACTGCTGTGCCACTCAAATGAGGACATAGTTTGTTTCCTAACAGTCTGCTGTCTAAGGATGGCAAAAGAAAAGATATGGCTCCCTGAAGTTAACTGGCGTAAACTAGCATGAACTTGCCACAGTGAAAGTCGTATGAGGTCATTAGAAATTAGCAGCGGCAATTTAGTGAGCACACAGTGGAAAAGATGAAAGACTAATCAAATTTCACAGCATTAGTACACACACATACACACAGACACACACACAAAACTCACTCTCTATCGATGACGAGGCAGGTGACAGCTTCAGCGGCGATGACATTAGCTGTCCTGATGTCTTCTCTGGGGAAACACAAAGAATACACGTCAATCATACAAAGCCCAAGTCTACAGTGTATTTATTTTTGATTAATTACTGAATCACAATATCATGTCATTGGTGGATAATAGGCAAATACATTAATTAAAATCATAATATTTGGTTTATGCTTTTGAAGTGTCCAGTCCGACCTCACATCAATTCATACATATTTTACGAGGTGGCTAATTCACATGACCTCACTCATACGATTTTTGCTATATCGTAAGTATTTTACAAGTTACCAATTCATATGAATTTGTAAGAATTACCTACATTTAACCCTGCCCCTAAACCTAAACAAATTTAATCCTTCCCCTAAACAAAGTTCATTTTAAGTTTGTTTTGGCAGTTTTTGGAACTTTTTGGGGAGTTCGTTTTGGCTCCTAAAAACCTTTAAGCTACCATTGGTCCGAGGTGGCTACGCAATCGGTGGGTGTGTTCTGAAACTCCACCTACTTTGACGCAGGATTTTTTGTCATTCAGCAGAGGCCAGGCAAGGTAGCAACATCTCCAGTCACTATATATATATATAGCTGAGCTACCACAGATAACCGCACCTGTATGATTGCTTGCTGAGAGACTTTAGTAAAAGTTTAGTGTAATTCCTATAAAGAGAAAGCTTGTGTGAACGACCCAGAGTTAAAAGCGACGTAAAGAACCATCATATGCGAGTTTTTCAGAGCCATGAAAAGAATGAAAAGAAAGGTAGCAAGCAAATAAATATTACACCATACTGCTGCTGTTGTCGTCATTCTTCTTTCAAAGCAAATTAAAAGGTACACAATAAATAAGCCTTCGTATTTAATCAAACGTATAGGCTACGTGTCAGCATCATGTCGTGTTTATCTACACCTCGCCTCCAGCAGCGCGGAGGTGTCAGAATGTTCGGAAACAATATATGGTCACTCAGTCGTTTCAAATTTCTTTTTAAAAAAGAACTTCGTTTGAAGTATATCGGGGCCTTCTGTAAAAAAAAAAATGTTCTTCAAATCTTTTGGGTTTTCTTGCAAAACTTTTGCACTCCCCTAAGAAACTTTGCGTTCTCGCAAACTTTTGCATTCTCTCACAAAAATATTTGTGTCCTCTCGCAAAACTTGTGTTCTTTCACGGCACGTGTGTTCTTCATGCATGTGAGACTGTAAATGTTTTGTGAGGGAACTCAAAAGTTTTAAAAAACATTTTTTCCTCCTACCCCAAATTTGATCCAATCATACAGAATTTTCCCACCACCATGTCACGTAGGTGGCTCTGTACAAGGGGACAGTAGTTAAAAACATAAAACAAAAAATAAATAAATAATAAATAAAATAAACAATAAAAAAGTTATAGAAAATGTGCAATTGACTTGTTTAAATCATTAATCAGTTAAGCATTGTGTCATGAATAGCCATCTGGGATAGACAGATGAAGACTGTAGCTAAACTACTCAAAGATTAATTATTGTGCATGTAAACGTTCTTCATAAGATGAAAACAACAAATCAGAACCCATTATACTATTTCAGAAAAATGTGCATTCATAAAACATAATTCTTCCTAATCAGTCACAATTGGAACAGTGTTAATCATCCGCCATTATTACCGTAAAGCATTTTTCACCGCATGGCACAACATAACCCAAAAATTCATCACATCACAAAACAAACAACAGCGTCTGTGGCATTACTCAGAACGGTTGCCTCTGTGACACTGGAGTTTTGCCCTCTCTCTCACCACAGTCTGACATACACATACAGGAAGTGAAATCCGTGTCTACAGGAAGAATGAAGGCATAGACTGTCCTCTTTGTGGCTGGCCTGTACTTCAACAGTGTATGCGTGTTTTGTGCAACTCAGGTTCATTTGAAATACGTGCCGCTACATACATTTCAGCAGCCCCATAATTATGTAACTCACTGCACGTTTTGTTCATACCATAACATTCTGAAACTAATTGTAAGAAAATTTGCCTTTATAAATCAAAAATGTACCTGTAAAGCATACTTTTGTGTGAAAAGGAATAAAAGTTGTGGGAGTTTTAGTGCCTCTAGTGTTCATTTCAACTTTAAACTGCAGCGATTCGTATGTATAAGTACGTTTTTTTCAGTTTTGGAGAAATTTATATAGAGGCACGAATTTCCAATGAGCTGATTTTGTGTGTATGGAATAGAATTCTGAATGACAGCTCAAATAATGGCTGCAAACTGCCACAATGACCAGATGCTGGGACCAATACTGATTAACTCTTAACCCAGACATGCATTCAAAAACAACACTTTCAAACTGAAATTTCCAGTGAGAAGCAGTAAAAGCTCATTTAGTTATGCTCTATTGCATTTGGAAATAATGTAGAACTTTTGCTAAACCTCATCCTAAATCAGATAATGTCAACAAAATGACAACATCATATTTCACTTTAGACATTAATTGTGATCTTTAATAAAGCAAGCTATTATTATTGATCATGCTTTTTGCACTAACCCGATCTGCAGGTATTAAACCTTGCAACTCATCCTGTTTATGCTAGGGATGTGAATTTTACTTGAAATCATGTGGTTTGTTGCAACAGCAACACACAAAATCCACTCAGAGCACCTGTAACTGTATAACAATTCCCTGACTACCACCCAACCCCCCTGCATTGTGGCAAACCGTTTTAAACAGGCAAACAACACTCAAACAAGGAGCAAAATCATTTTGCATCTTTACAATTAAATTGATTGTTCTTTAAATTGCTGATTTGTTCAGCAACTTTACAACACATTACAAGAACATCAACAAAACCAGGTGCAGACAGCAAACCACTTATGCGCAATTACCTTAAAAAGCTAGTAAATTGCCTGCCACATCCACATAGTCATGGCGGGCTTAAAAACATCTTTAAAAACATAATTAAAATTTTTATTATGGATGTTCATGTTTTAGGATCAAAATTCTGGGTATAAGGCAATGCATTTGCTTTTATGCATTTGAAAAGTTGCTAAATATATGATAAAAGTCTGTTTATAAAAGTATTTTCTGTTTCCAATGTGATCTTTATATAATACAAGGACAATACAGAAACTACGACATGTCATCCTTATGCTCAACTTTGACATATGAGTCTCCAATTATCACCACAGTTGCAAATATTTGTCACTTTCCTGAGGACAAGTCTATGTTTAGGGTGTCACTGGTGTCCGCTGTCTTGAGGCTCATCTGCATATGCTGGAATTCAACAGCCTCAAACTGGCTCTCATTAGATATGATCCGCTGTACAACTGTGGAAAAGATACCTCCCATTGAGACCGAACATATCGGAGGTGCCGCAGCTCTTGCGAATAAGGTCCAATTATAACACCTAAAGCGATTATTACATCAGTCCTGTGCTATTCACATCACAGCTACACTTATCACATCAATATAAGGGTAAAAACTAAGAAAGCCACTAAGAAAGTCTAGCACAGGGAAACATCCTTCAATTACCATGGCACACTTCAGAGGAAGAGGGATGTCTCTGAATGCTCTGGCAGCATTAGGTGAGGATGGAGTCAAAGAAAGACAGAGGGAGGTTAAGACCAGTCTGTGCAAACATGTTTCAGCTGTCAGTCAAAGTCTGGATGTAGTGAGCACACATCACAGCTAGTATGGTGTGAGGTTTATGAAGGAAAGGTCAGAACCGTCAATCAAACTGGAAGAATAACAGGATACAGTGACACAACGAGAGGTTCTCCAAAGAAACCAAGGTTAATGTGCCGGTTGTTGATCATGAGAGGTCTTCAGTGTAGCACTGTAATTGTAGGTAGCTGCACTCAAAAAATGTATGATAGCCATCGCTCATTGTGTGTTGAATTGTAATAATTGAAAAAAAATACGAAATATGAATATTATAATTTTGTATTCAAAGTAAAAAAAAAATAATAATAATACAGGTTTGAAACAACATGAGTGTACTTGAAAATATAATTATGTTAAAGTACATTGAAGTATAGCTGAGATTTAGCTGGGAAAGAAAATGCACTGATATAGCAATGCTTTTATGAAATTTATATTTACATAAATGTATTTTCAGATGCTTTTTTTAACCAAAATAAGTCCAATAAAGCCACTTTATATTGTGTACTGTATGTAAATATGAATTGTAAGTACAGACACAAGAATTTAAACAAAATAAATATTTTCAGTGAGTAAAATACACACAACAGTGTAGTTAAAATGTTGATGCTCTTCTTAAAAAAGACTATAGCAGGCGAGATATCATATACGGAAAAAATCATGAAACATGTTATAGCTTATATTGTACTTAATAAAAAAGTCAATTTTAGCACCATTACAATTTTTGGGTTTTAACATGGGTTTGATTTTGCTATCATTTAAACCTCTCATTCCCGGTTCTTCACATTTTGAGTTATACATGGTTGCACTGTACTGGTTGTCCTATAAATTTACATTTTAAATAAACTGTAAAATGTATAATACAATTAGAGTAAAAAAAAATCTAACATGAATTGTTTCTTAAAATAAATAATACATTTGGTAATTGAAGATAAGGAAACATGTTTGATTGTTATGAAAATAATGTTACATTTAAAAAAAAAAAAACTATTGTGATAAGGGGCTAATTTAATTTGATTTTGAGGTGATTTTGGTAATGTGACCCTGAAATGTTATCAATAGATTCACCCATACAGTGGTCCCTGATCTAATTGTGTTTGTATACTTCCCTTCCGGTGTTTAAACTTCAGTAGAAGACGATTATTCTAAGGACTGGTCAACATCTCCTTAACTGGCAGCAAATGAATTGTTTTGGCTCAACAAGGTGTTTTGCTTAAGTGGCACATGAAAGTTTACTTAGCATACAAGCTGTTGCACATCAAAGCAGTGGGCAGCCT
This sequence comes from Enteromius unitaeniatus, assembly GCA_032359435.1. NCBI lineage: Eukaryota > Metazoa > Chordata > Actinopteri > Cypriniformes > Cyprinidae > Enteromius > Enteromius unitaeniatus. The sequence continues at coordinate 3,206,351 of JAUMHI010000053.1, read as the reverse complement.
TTTATCCACAAGACCACAGCTATTGTTATGCCTGTTACTTAGTCAAATCCCAGGCAGCTCCCATATCACACAAACACAACTTGGAATGGCGTAAAAACATTATTTAAGATGAAAGACTGACTTGATCCACTTCAGTAGAGTGCTGATTGATTTGCTAAACATACTACCACTCAAAAAAGAGAGAAACAAAACAAACAACAACCAAAAAAAAAACGTAAGATTGTGTACTAATTAAAGCTTGATCAAAGACATTAAGATCAACGACACACATTTGTAGGCGCAGTAACACCTCTTCAGGTGAAAACGAATACACGACACAGCATATTACAACTCATCAGCTTGGTCGTCCTTGGGCTTAGATCAAAGCAAGAGCCATCTAACTAGGTGGCTTTGTGAACAGAAACAAAGTAGCAATGACACTGTGTATAACTATAAACATACAGCTGATGTACATTTGTAACAACAGTACTTGCAAAGATAAATCTGTGCCCTAAAATATTTACTATGGTAAAAATAGATTCTGCATAAATTTAATTTATTATATTGTAGCTGAAAAAACTGGTAATTAGTTACTATCCATCGATGTAATCAAAAACAGAATTTAATCATGAATTAATTAAACAAGAACAAACGCTTTGTTTGTAACCAAAACAGTTTTTACTGTGACTTTTACTGCAGAAACAACAACAAATTCAAAAAACATTTAGGGCCGGTTTTTAATTTCCCGGATAGAAATTAGATTAAGCCAGGACTGGACCTTTGCTAATTTAGGACATTTAAGAATTTTTAGAAACATGTCTTACAAAAAAGCATTATCTGTGAGCATTTTAAGACAAAACAATGGCAATGAGGTATTTTAAGATATCTCAGTGCAAGCCTTTTCCAGTTTAGACAGCTCTTAACATTTATTTTAATCTAGGACTAGTCTTAAACCCTGTTCGCGAAACTGCCTCTTAGATAGCAAACACTCAAGCTAAAACCTAAAGCCCAGAATAGTTTCTCTACACTTTTGATATTATCAAAAAACCCAGAAACAATATTTCACTTTTTTTGTGCATCTCAGGTTGCGCATAAGAACTAGAGGCAATTCTGGTCAAGACTTGAACACTGGGGTTTAAAAGAGATGAAAGTGTGTCCTCCTGGATCCAAGATTTCATCAAGAGCTCTCCTCCCATGTTCTCCTCCTTGCGGCTAAAACACATACTACTACTCTCTCATTCAAGTTAATCCTAACAAATATTAATTTTCCCAGCACGGAACTTCTATTTTGTGTGAAATCTGCAGTGTCTTTATTTCGGTCCATTAGCAGCTTGCCCTTTTTTTCAGGGTCGATGACAAGCTCAATATTGCAACACAGCTGTGCAACACCAGCCAAGTGCTTGTTAAATAAATAAATCAATCTTTTAGAAACCCCTCACTGTGTTTACTATTATTCATTGGGGTAATTGTCCAAAAATAACATTAAAATGGATTGTTGTTTGTCACAACCAACACCGTTAATGGACTAAAAGCTACCTCTGCACCCCTGATCTCCACTAGGGGTCCCCACTGCATATGATCTGTCCGTATCCTTCGCAACAGATGTTCAAAAAGTTTCTAAAAACTAAAACCATCATGTGGATGTAAATGTGTAAATTACATTTGAAAAGCATCACTTTGCTTAGCATAAATAACTCGAAACACAAATCAAAAAGAGTAATGGAAGCTGTGTAAAGTGGCCTGAAGTCGGCCTCTATTGAATCAGCAGCAGCTGGATTGTGAATATGGAAATAAACTGGAGGATGATGTTCATAACCGGTCGGCCCTGTGAGAAATCTGAGTTGGGGAGGATTGGATATGCATCTGACTGTTCTGACACTACCGGTCTCATCTTCTTTTCAGATTAGCTCTACTCACAAAGCACTATGTGTTCCCAGTCCATTAGATGGTACCCTTGCGAATAAAGACAGGCATTTTCATATCCATTTTAAATCAGGTTAAATGCCAAATGAAATGTAGTTCACAGCTCACTTCCATAATGTCAAATATTTCCAAGACAACAGTAAAGGAAGACTTCAAAGATAAGAGAGATCAGTAATGTCAGCCATTAAACGAAAGTTACTTCAAGGAAGGTGAAGCAAGTTATTGCATTCTGGTGAAAGATTCAGATTGTTTCTCATATATCTGAAATGTTTATTTAGGAAGCTAATAAGGTCAGTTATTATTGCACGGTAAATTTAAATGCTTTCTAAATTCCTTTCAAAGTATTCCCACAGCAAGTTGAACGCAACGCAGAACAGCTTTGCTTTGTTTGGATATGCATTTGATTTTTCACAGTTAGCAGCCCATTAGTCCCTGCAGCAAACGATCCACTGAGCGCATAATTGATGTCAACGTATGCTTTCGTAAACATGGACAGCAGCCAGCTGCAAATTCAGCGCTGAAAGTGGTACGCAGAAATTTCTTACCCTTGAAGAGCTTTTTCTCCAAACCAGTCTCCTTTACCCAATGCTCGCAGATAGACAGGGGTCCCATTGGGTGGATCTTCTCGAGTAACGTTTACCTGCAATTACAGATTGCCTTGAAAAACTGGAAGGCTAAATAAACCACTGATTGTTCCTAAAATATCAATTATTTCACTTTTACATTTGTTGTAGGTTGGCATGCGTCACACAAATGATGCTATAGAGACAGAGTTTATTTGAAGAAATGAAGGGTCTTAAAGCATTCAGATTAATGGACAGTTCACACAAAAACAAACATTTTGAGGAATTTTGAATAATTTTAGCAATTTTCCTTACAATATTTCATAGTTACCACATCTGTTAAGCTTTTGCCTGAAAGGGTTACTCCACCCCAAAATGACAATTTTGTCATTAATAACTTACGTTGTTCCAAAACCTCTAAAAGCTTTTTCTTCAGAACACAATTTAAGATATTTTGGATGAAAAACATTAGGCTTTTGACTGTCCCATTGACTGCCAAGTAAATAACACTGTCAAGGTCTAGAAAAATAAGAAAAACATCATCTGCCTCCATCTGCCACCAATGGATGCTCTCCAAAATGGCACTTAGGTGACATTAGGGTGCTGAATTGTTGAATAAAGTTTTATTTTAGTTTTATTTCCATACAAAAAGTTTTGTGTTGCTTCATAATGTTACGGTTGAACCACGGATGGCAAATGGAGTATTCTAACAATGTCTTTCATACTTTTCTAGACCATGACAGTGTTCATAACTTTACTCAGTCAATGGGACAGTCGCAGGCCTCTCGGTCTTTATCCAAAACATCTTAAATTGTGTTCTGAGGATGAACAAAGCTTTTATGGGTTTGGAATGACAAGGGGGTAATTAATGACAAAATTGATATTTGGGGGTGGTTTATCCCTTTAAATTCCAAATCCTCTGAAGTCAGTGAACAGCTTTATGTGAGGAACTAACATTACAGGGGTAAAGTACAGTATTGATGACAAAAATCTCATTTTCATCCGGTTAAAGTTTTTGTATTCCATTCAACATTAAAACAAATTATTTCACTGGAAAGGAAGATTGTTCTCCTTATATAAAGATACTGTATATCTTAGCAAACAACTTATATGGACTTTTAGTATAGTGATAATTAAGATACTGTTCATGCTGTTTTTGAAACTTAAAAACTACTGCATTATTGTGTGTGAAAGTGCTGCACGAAGATCCTTCAAAATGTCTCAAGATCCTTTTGGAAGACTTTTTCCTTGATAAAAAAAAAACTGCATACAGGTTTGGAATGATAAGAGGCTAAGTAAATGGAAGGAAAGAAACTTTTCTTCAAAAGTTGTTCATGCATGCAACCATAGTGGTATTCTGTCTCTGTGGTGGAAAATATCTTACCTTTCCCTTGCTAATGATAAAGAACGTGTCCCCTCTGGCACCTTGTCTAATAATGTACTCTCCATCACTGTAGTGAGTCTGAAAAACAAGATAAAGAAACAGAAGCAAAGAGAGAGAATTACTAAAGTGTCATTTTTTTTCCAATTTTCACAGTGTTGTTTCATCACAATCATCCTCAAGCCATCACGAAGACATTGCCTCAATCACGCAACTAGCCGCTTCAGGCCTGCAACACCAAAACAAGAACAAAAGTACTTATGTAGTAATCCATGCTACCGGCAAACTACAACGGCACCAGATGCTAATATAACTTCAGCTGAAACCTCAATGTTTAGACTATAGTTATTTCAAGGCCTGAAACAAACCCTACAACAGTGATTGCATGCTGATTTCTGATTTCACACACCCTTCACTAATGCAAACTTCACTATTATTAAACCCACACTTAAGGGTCAGAGTAAACCCTTTACATTAATAGTGGTGTGCAGTTTTTCTCCTTTGTTTCTGGTGGAAGTATGAAAAATACCTCAAATTGTGTGGGTTGTTGTGGAGTTGTTTTTAAGCATCTGGACTTCAGATTACAGAGAACTGGATATTATAAAGGCTTGGGGATGCAATCTGTTGATTTAGGTCAATAAATAACCACCTAGGATCACCTAGAACACCACAGGAACTGCATACAATGTGATGAAACCTCTCAGAACACCATAGCAACTGCATAGCAATGCCTTGGCAACCAGCCACAACATCCACAGCAATTTTGCAAGCATTACTTACTTTTTGTCCAGCAAATGGAACATCTTTTTGCTTCTAAACGTGTTTTATGCAATTCATAACATAATGTGAGTAGAGCATTTTCTTTTACAGTCAATTTTCTCTGGTCAAGCACTTTAATGGCAGAGCAACAGAAATCTCACAGAATATAACAAAAATTGGCACAAGGAATGCTTGGAATGTAAAATACTGGCACTCAAAAGCAAAAGATATAAATAACCCTTAATACATTTTTTTCCATTAAATTAATTTTAACATCAACATGTTTAAAATGTTACCGGTTAACTTTCATGCGCTGTGAACTAAGACAAATGAACACTAAACAACTTTATTTTTTTTTTAAACTAACATCATTAAAGGATAATAGATGATACAATAAATGTATGTATTGTTGATTTTTAGTTCATATTAGGCAAAAAAGGCCTTTTTGTAATGTATCACCAATAATAATAACACTACCAACAATAACAATAGTAGTAGCAGTACTACAAATATTACAAATATCACATTAAGATATGAAAGATTAACTCAGGCATAGCATAAATAAGACATATTTGTTACTTTGAATTGTAAAGCTTTTTACCAGCACAGCAACCACAATTAACAACACAACAAGAGCAGTTTGACCTTGTTTCTTTTTACCTTTTGATCACATTTGATTGATTTAATTGTATGTTTCTACAAGCATGATGATTGTCATAATATATGAGCTGTCTTTGCATGTGCTGTTCCTCACCACAGCCTTTGTAACTGAACTATTTGTCCTCTATTGTTGATCAAGGCCAAAACAACATCCCTTCGGGTAAAAGTTTCAACAGAGCACATCAACAGAGCCCAAAACTTGGACAGTAAAACACATTTTTCATAATTTCAGAGATCAAGCCCAGTTCCTGAACCCCTGAAACCCTGAGAAACCCTCAAAGATCTGATTTGATAAATAATTTCTTCAGTTTACAGAAGCAGAATAAATGGGCTGCTCCTGGAGCATTGTGCAGTTCATAGCTCTATTACTGAGCTCACCTTGAGGAAGTAATAATGTTCAGGTTCAGGATTGAATTTGACTCTTTTGTACTGTTAGGATGTATTATTAAATACCACCTCAACATCTCTCAACAGCATCTGTGGCTTGCTGAAAATAATTCTGACTCATCTAGCATTTCTAAGCACAAATGAAATACACATTTATAGTAATGTGTATACAATAGATGTTCACAGGGCAAAGTATTTCTGAGGGTTTAAAGCAAAAATGTGAAATTCTTACATAAAAAAAATATATATTTTATTATAAGTATTATAGATATTGTCGCGGTGGAGCCAACACAGACACAGTGGTAGTGACATCGCGCCACGGCTCGCTCCACTCGAGTCAGCTCCGGCGTTGCTCCGCCACCTCCTTCCCGGACCCACGAGGACACCAGTGTGCA